>WUAP02147933.1:0-11248 GCA_015163945.2 Stichodactyla helianthus | reverse complement strand
AATGCAAAAGGAACGTTCCATCCAAAACGGAACAACAATTAGGACCATTTGTTCCGGTAATACATTGAAAAGAAACAGCTAATACATTGAAAAGGAACCATTCTGTTCCTATGTTAAACAAAAGGGAACCATTTTTTCCCTATGTTAAAGAAAAGGGAACCTTTTGTTCCGATCGACTACTTTACACGTTCCGATTCGCCTTTCACCAACAGGAACAATTGTTCCTGTAATAAATAATGTATTCCGTACCGAATTGGTAATGGGAACACAAACAAAACTACGCAGAACAAATGGTCGACATTAAGCGACTTCTGCCGAGATTAACGCTACGTTTAAACATCTATTGACACTATGAGAACACTGACACTGTCATCCATGAAGTGTCAACCAAATTTCAAGCCTTGATACATCGTTCAAAGCTCTAAACACGATAACATCGATTTTGGGGAACGTTGATGATCATAATGATGATGATGATGGTGTGATGATGATGATGATGATAATGATGATGGTAATGACGATAATGATGATGGTAATGACGATAATGATGATGGTAATGACGATGATGATGATGGTAATGACGATGATGGTAATAATGACAATGACGACGATAATGATGACAATGATGATGGTAATGATGTGGCAGTGATCGCGGAGTTTTATAATGAAGAGGCGGGGTTGAAAAAGGAAAGAAAAGAGAAGGAAAGAAGAAGGAAAAAGGAAAATGATAAAGGAACGGAAATGATAACGGAGAAATGAGACTAAAACAAAAGGAAAGAAGATATGAGGAGAAAAAGAAAAGGGGAAAGGGTGACAATAGTTCATATTTCCACTGTTCCATGGTACCTTTGCTATGTCCAACGAACCAAAACATTTTATCGGGTTACGGCATCAAAATAAATTTCCGTGAAATCGAGAGGTTTCTGGTGTTGTTTGTCGGGCCTGTTGCCATATTGCTTTGAGAAAACTTTGACACTCTGATTGGGAGTTCTATTATTCGAGGGGATGTATAAATCCAAAATAAAGAGGAGCTGTTTTTGTCATAAGCTGATATCATGGGATGTTCTGTGTGGAAGGGCGACCAAGTGATAAATATTTTTCATTAGTGCTGATTCACTGTCAATGGACAAGATGCAAAGAACTGAGATATATCACATTTTATCAAGAAAATGATGTTCTAAGAATGGCCAGCGGATCTGCGCGAGGGGAAAGGGTCAGATCTTCTCCTAGCGTAGAGTAGCTTGGTGGCAGTGATTGAGGATCGGGTCGTACCTTGCAGCAAGATGCAGCGGAAGTTCTCCCTTGTTATTGCGCACTTTGACAGAATCATGGTGACTGACACTTGTTCGCGTCCATCTTCTTTGCAGCAGACACACATTCTAATATTCAACATAGAATTCATCAAAATTACATTTCTTAGAATATTATACCATTATTCAAAAGAATTGTCTTCACTTTCCTTCAGAGGCTTCTAAGTTGGCAGACTGCAATAAAAAACGCCGAATGCGTGCGTAACTCTCCTCTGAGTACGATTTGACCAACATTCCATACATAGGTTCGCTGGTCAAAAATGGTAATTTGAATAGACCTTATTCACGATAGCCACCATGATGGCTTTCATATTGTAATGAAAATTAGCCATGCGGTCTTCCAGGGGGCAAACACTGGAAGAAAATACCATTTTTAACTCGTGGATATGCGAAGCATAGAAACGAGTTATTTTGAAGACTCTGGATATGCAAATGTGTCACTCGCTCCCTCCCTCCCTCCCTCCTTCCCTCCCTCACTCACTCATTGAGGTGTTAGCAGATCCGATGACAACGGCAGATCGATCTAAATACAAAGAACGTTGTCACGGCCAAGAGAAACGAACCGACAAGTCAGGCTTCAAGGCGATCTTCGCTAGTGTTAGCTGAGTTTTCGGGCACACATTTGAACTTGAGAAGCACTTGCAATTGCTCGACAAATCCTCAAAATTCTGGCTCTATTAGTTGTTTCTTGCTTACAACGTTTGTGTTTATTTGTAGTTATATTGTTTCGTGTTGAGTGTGTAGTTTATACAAGAAAACAAAAGTTTAGATTATATGACAAATAATACATTGACATTCTCTCAAATGCAATGCAACTCAAGTACAGCCCAATATTAGTATCCACGAGTTAGCCAAAGGGTTGGTTTGATTAAAAGATCGGCTCGTCCTAGATGATATTTTTATACCAAATATTGCTTCAAACTATTAAAAAAATCTGCCTTCAGTTTTGGAACTGTTACATTTGTCCTTGGCTTGGAAAATAGAGTAAGGTCAATTTTAAAAGCCGTTTATTTTCTAAACTAGTGCCTTAAACCAGTCCAAATTCGAGTATTTCATTTGTCCGCAAAATGTTAACATACATAATTACAAGAAAGCTTTAAAATTATAACAATAAAGCAGCTGAAATCTCCAGATTTGAAGTTGTTTACCCCCCTCAGCAACCGCGTGAATAATCTACATTACTAGTCGTTGCAAGTTGAGATATGGTCAATAATGATCATGATTATAAATGCGTAATTATTGCCACTGAAAGAATTCATCAAAGCCGAATGTAAAGTGAAGTATGGAGCCTCGTTTTCATGCTCCTCACGCGTGATTCTTCCCTGATAGACTTCTTTGTATTTCATCAACCACAATGGGCTGTCATTTGTTTGGATTTGTGCCTCAATGGGCTCCACCACAATGGGTAGGTCAGTATTTGTCACCATCATAGGTGATTGGTTAATTGTGCCTCAAATGGGCGATTGGTTTGATTTGTTTGCCTCAATGGGCGATTGGATTGATTTAGTAGTTGCCTCAATGGGCGATTTGTTTGCCTCAATGGGCGAAGACCAGCGAGCTGTATCAGGCAGGAAGGTCAGCGACAACGTCTCTGTGTCTGGGATGGTTTGTCTTTCAAGGGCACCCAAGTACATGGTGTCTCCTTCGATAAGGATTTGATCTACAACGGCAGCAGTCCAGTGTTCGATCGGGAAACTTCGAGCACACAACAGCGCTGAAAAACTCATAAAAGAACACTGTCTTCCCCTCGAAATATCACTAAACTGTTCGTGACCTTGATGAATGCTCCCAGTAATAAATAGGTTTGGGTTTGACATGATTTAACAACGATAAAGAACACTTCAACTAACCTATTTGCTTGCTTTGAAAATCGAAGACCCGTCGATCGACGGCGATCAAAAGTCAGGTTGACATGGCAGCGTGTGCTTTCATACAAATGCCGCTGATCGTATGCACTGCGTGCTCCGAAAATCAACTAAATATTCAAAGCCGACAAAAATCGAGATTTTGCATGGCATACGTAATACAGGGATCCCAATGACCACAGCTTACCCGGAAGATTAGTGTCGCTGCTCGCCTGGCGGCTCACAGCAACAATGCGAAAACCATCATGGTGTCCATCGTGAATACAAGGGCCCAGGTCAAACGTCGAACTTCACTCATTGAAAACAATGGATAATTAGGCGGTCTTCTTTAATGTCATTAGGTTCGGCTCATGGAAGTTCGACGTTTGACGTGGGCCTAAGCTATTGAATATCTCAATTTGGTCCCCACACATACAATGAAATGCTACGCGTTTTGCTTGCCAGTGAACCGATGTATGGAAAGTGGTTAATGCACGAAATCGAGTCAGTTTGAATTTTTGAGGCCGATAAAGACAGTTAATGCTGACACAGTTGTAAGTTGTCAGGGAAAAAAAAAAAGCAATTAATATTACGAAAAATTTAAGGTGACTGGCTACTATTGGATTTTATATTTAACTTTTTTTTAGAAAATTCATGAATAATTAATGAGGCCAAAACAATGGAAAATCATAAGCGTGAAGGAGTTTTTAATTTCGGATAAAGATTTCTCCTCATTTGCATTCCGATTTAACTTGAATTTTCTCGGCCAAAATTACTCAATTCATTTTAAAAATCACTCCAACATGAAAATATAGTCCCAGACATTTCCTAAATGATATAAAGTATTCGCGATCGACCTTTATGGGCATAAAATGCCCATAAAGGTCTCCTGCTCACTCTTTATATATTACTTAAAATAGCATCGTTTTTAACGGAAATTTAATGCTGATTTTAAATATGAACAGAAAAATAGGGTATCCCGAACTACTTTTTGAGATAATCAAGCTTGAATGGATGGGTGTTTATAAGTTTTGGAAGCGAAAATCTCCTTAGCCGAAGTGAGTAGGAAAAAAATTAAAGCTCAAGAGATAATAGATCTACGAAGACGATATTTAGACAGATATTAACTGGTATATCATTCTACAACATGACATAAATAACTTTAAGATAAGGAGATGAAAATACCTGGATTTGGCATATCTTGTTCAACCAGTGCTAGGAAAACGGCCCATCAAGTCGAGCAGAAATTCGTACAAAACTTCACTTTTTCATAAGTTCTAATATTTACCTTTTTGAAGTTCAAAACACGTATGGTTATTCAATCTTTTTCAGTAAAATTCCGAAGGTTACCTTGGTAATTCGGTGGAAATTATGCCCGCGCATGCTTGTGGGCTCAGAAACTCGATTCAATAGTAGCCAGCCACCTTAAGGAAGGACAAGTGTCGACATGACTCGTTCTAAGTCTGGCGATCGCTATCTTTCTCTCTCTCGTCGAAGTTTCCGTTTCGTGTGTGAAGACATTACCTTGAGAAATCCTCCTTGCGCTGCATAGTGCAAGGCTGTTGAACCCTGTTCATCTACTGCATTAATCATTCCTCGAATTCCAACGTGCTGTAAAGAAAATTCAAAAACAGATTCGTGTAGCCCCTGTCATATATCATTAGGATTTTTTGATAAACTATATAAAAAGTTTTGCATAATTACTCAATTGCATGGGAAGTAAGCAACAGATTAATTGTAAGTTACAAAACCGTCCTATAAAATAGAATACATCCCCTAGGAACAAACATGGAGGGCTGGCGTTCTTAGTCTGTAGGGTAATATTAGGGCATGACGAAATGGAGGGGAAAAAATGAAATGAATAAATGAATGAAAGTATAAATTTCAAAATTTTAATTTAATTTAAAATGCGCTGCCTCATCGTTGTGGTCGCAGGTTCAATCCCTGGACCTGCTATCTCATGTGAGTAGAGTTGTTTGTTGGACGCCTCTCCTGTGCTTCGACGGATTTTCTCCGGGTTCTGCGGATTTCCTTCCTCCACAAAAATCAATCTTTGGTAATTCTACCTTAGAATAGACACTAGCTCTGTAGTGACTGACCCTCGCTGTTTCATAACAACGAAAGCTTAATAGAGTCTTTTATACTAACTTGACCAATCCCAATGTGCAATTTATACATTTCACTCTAAACTTTATTTTTCACCAGTAGAATGTTGTCGCAATTTTCGCCAGGAATAGTTTTTGTTGACAATTCGAAAATATTTCCGTTTTTGAGGAGTATTAAGGACTTTTTTGGCAACATTTTTGGCAACATTTTTTAATTTTCAAAGACCTTTCAATTTAAGTGCACACGAAAATCTATTTTATATTGCAGGACTTTTCAAGGAGTTTAGGGCTTGCACGAACCATGTTAAAGAGATGACTAAACTCACTTTTAATTGCGCCGCCAGAGTGTCTGAATGCCCCACAGCAGAGTGCAGTACGGTTCTG
The DNA here is from genome assembly GCA_015163945.2 of Stichodactyla helianthus. Classification (NCBI taxonomy): domain Eukaryota; kingdom Metazoa; phylum Cnidaria; class Anthozoa; order Actiniaria; family Stichodactylidae; genus Stichodactyla; species Stichodactyla helianthus. The sequence continues at coordinate 5,605 of WUAP02147933.1, read as the reverse complement.
TTCTTAGAATCCCTGCAAGTACTATCAGCTCCATGATTTAATAACATCTCCACTGCACCGGTACAACCACGTGACGCGGCCAGTAATAGGGGTGTGCGCAAATCATTATCCAGGTCATTCAATTCAGTACCCTATGATATAAAGTGTTCTAACTTAAGGTGGCTCGATCGAAATACACAGCGCGTCTAAGGCGCGTCGTTAAACACTCCCAAAATTGTCATTTTTTATGCGATTCCTTTGAAACTTTCGATGTTCACGCGTAATTTAATGAGAATGATGGATGATGCAGAAATATGTTGGAATTTTACTTGAATTATGCACAAATTTGGAAAAACTAAACACCACCATTTAAACAAAATTGGGCGCTAAGATTTTAACCAAATTTCCAGAATTATGTATTAATAACTTTATCCAACTATAGTCCAGCTGCTAACGTCCAAAAAAGGTCGAATTGTTCACTTTGATCATAAAAGCATGAAACTTGGTATGATTACTAAACTCCCTAGAACTAACATTTTAGGATATAGGGCCAAGCGAAATTCGCTTAGGGACAGGAGTAATGCGCATGCCCTAAATCTCCGACATGGAAACGAGGCTACAACCTAAAAACACCCTAAAATACGACAGTTTTGAGAAACGTTTAGCACTAAACATCGAATTTGTACCAAGTGAGCAATTTCAGTTGCATTGAGTTAAATAAGAGTGGTCACGTGATCGTTTTTCAAAATATCGACTTTCGTGTGGGATCCCTGTGTCGAAAAATCGAAAATTCCTATATTTGTGGCTTTTTTGAGTAAGATATTTAACTATAATATTTTCGGCCAATCATATGAACCGGTTTGATAAAGTATCAATTTGAAAAAGGCCTTTGTGACTTCATAACATGTATTACATGCACATTCGTACCCAGTCTCAACTCGGTTTTCAAGATGACATTTCTAATAGTGTGCTAGAATTGTATGAAAGTGAAGGTGTTGTTTGCCCACCCAAACTAAGAAAAAGACTGTTTACTACGGCTGCGACAGATAATATTGACCACAATCCTAGTTCAACAACATCCCACGATTCCTTTCATGGCACTGCCATTTCATTGATTCAGCATCCTTCTTCAGATAATCCTGGCAATGAAAGACCTACCCCTACCTTTGATCCAACAAAAAGAAACGATTCTAAAAAAACTTGCTGAATTACTGAAACTCTACAAATATGTTTTGCCTGTGTCCATAAACACCACTGAATATAGTGTTCCAGAAGTTCATCACCTATCTCAGCTATATCTCAATCTGCTTGTGTCGACGAAACTCCTGGCAAAAGAAATAGTGAAGAACAAGATTAGCTTGTCAACGCAATGGAAATTCTATCGAAGGACGAGTTGAGGGAAGAGGATTTCATATCCTGGACAGCATACCGTGCCTCAAAGTGTTCATTTTCAAATCACGAGGCAACAACCATCTCACTAATACCAATGCTTATGGAAAATCCACATTTCTTTGCAATGATTGCCCATTCTATGAGAGTCATCAAAGATGCTACACAATTTCTCAACTTTTACCAGATTCCAGCACTTACTTTTGACCAGCCTCTGTTTGCTTTGACCAAACAAATCCGGTGGACCCTTGGTGGTACATATAGCGAGGACAATTTTGTTATCATGTTTGGTCCACTACACATCGAAATGGGAGTATTCAAGATGATTGAAAAATGGCTCAGTGGAAGTGGCTGGACTGAAGGTCTATGCAATGCAGATGTAGCAACCCAGGGAGTGGCGGAGTCCTTCGTAAAGGCTGGTCGATTAGCGCGGACTTGGAGGGCGCATCAAGTACAGCAGTAAGCCTTTGTGTGTTCATGCATAATGCATACATCGACTACGCCAAAGATGTTGAAGAACCCAAGCCATTTCTAGAATGAAAAGAGAGCATGCTAGGGTGCCCCCAGTTTTTATATTGGTCAACAGTTCTATATCTAGAGCTCCTTTGAAATTGGTCAGGTCAATAAGAGAAGGCAACTTTTCCATGTTCATCAAGTCTATGAAAGAGATAATACCATGGATGTTTGCTCTTGATCACCAGAACTATGCCAGATGGCTATCTGTTCATTATCGTGACATGTGCACCCTACGAGCCAAACACCCAGACGTCTACGCTCACTTTTGGAATGGCTCTTTTGTGGTACATAAGAACAAAAGGCTGTTTTCATCCATAGCACTAGACCATGCCCACGAGCAAGAGATGCCAAAGTCAAAGGAGGAGGTAGTGCCATGGGCCTGACAGAAAATCCTGCAGCATCGAGAAGATGGATAATATCAGGTCCTGAAGTAGCCAGAATGATCGAGGAGTTTGAAGATTTGACAAATCCAGTTCATGATATCCAACACCATGAACAGCAACCCGGTGTTCAGAGTGCCTTCGCAAAAGATGTTACAAGTATTATTGCATCTCTTGAAGAAGGGAAAGACCTCATTGCATTACACACAAGGGATGTTATGGATTCAACTGTTGTTGACACAGTCAAGGGTGTCAAAAAGGTTGGAAAAGACCAATTCAATTTGTTCTTCCAAGAACGGCTCGTGAAGAGAAAGAAGCCTATTACTGACCCTATACCAAGAAACAACTTGGATCTACTTTCTCACCCAATGGCAAGAAAACCACATCGAAAGAAGGTACTAAAGTACAAGTGCTAAAAGAAGATTGCGCACTTTTTTCCAGGAAATCTCGAAGAATTCTTCCAGTTTGAGAAATAGCCTTTGCCGCCATCTCTCTCGCAATTAGGGCAGCTACACAGGACAAAAAGCAGATTTGATAAAGTGTTTGCAGAAACCGTCGCTTGAGATTGCTGGGCACCCAAGTGTAGATGCAGTTATTCTTGATGGTGCAGTGATTGTCCAAATGTTGCCACCCAAAACTCCAAGCACATTTGACGAGTACTTCGATGCGTTATTTGCACCCTGTATTCTCAGACAGCTAGAGTTAGTGAAGAGACTTGACGTATTTTTGGATGTGTACCGAGATGACTCTCTGAAAAGATCTACTCGAGAGAAGAGAGGCTATGGACAACGTAGAAAGGTATGTGCAGCAAAACCATAATCAGTCTGCATTGCTAATATTTAATATTAGAACACTAGATTAATATCAGAACGTTCTTTTACTGTTGTAACACAGATGCTTTCATCGACAAGAATTCCTCGGAACTGGAAAGGATTTCTTAGAGTCAATGAAAATAAGGACGAGTTTTTCAAACTCCTTGCTAACAAGGTACAGTGATAATGAACACAAATACGATAGCAGTGTGCATAGTTGTAAACATTAACAGTTCATTTTAAATAATTAAACTTTTGGTCACAGCACAAATCTAGAACTTTAACTGTAGAATGTTCAACCTACGCTTAACATTAACAGCCATTCTATTCATTTCGTTTTCAGGTTGTTTCTCTTGGCAATCCAGATGGCAAAGAGATCTATTCAACACATGCTGATAGTGTCTTATCCTCAGTAAACAGAATGGATATAAGTCTTCTTCAACCTTGTACTCACGAAGAAGCAGACACCCGTTTGATGATTCATACACTTCATGCTAATTGTTGTGGTCATCGAAAGATAAAGATCAGAAGTAACGACACAGATGTAGTTGTACTAGCGACATCAGTTGTAAATGTTCTTCAGGTTGATGAATTATGGATCACTTATGGTTCAGGAAAGCATCTTTGCAACATTTCTGCGCATTCCATCGCATCTATATTAGGCCCAGGAAAGGCATCAGTATTGCCTATGTTTCATGCTCTTACCGGGTATGATACCTTCTTTTTTTGGTGACCGCGGAAAGAAGACAGCGTGGTAAGTATGGGAAGTGTTTACAGACCTGACACCAGTTCTGCAAACTCTCAAAGAATCTCCTGAAGATGAAGACTCTATTGCCAAAGTTCAAAGTTTTGTCGTTCTTTTGTACAACCGCACCAGTAACATCATATAACCAGTAACAGTCAATTAAGCAAGGCAAGAGTTATTCTCAAAGAAGGCAAGGAACCTCGACAACATCCCTCCAACTCAAGCTGCACTGTTACAGTCATGTTTGGGGCCAGACACTTCTGAAGCAACCAGTTTTACCCAGTCCACTGAGGGTTGTCCAATACTGTCGACCTGATACGGATCGTCAGTGTTGCTCACGATCCGTACGGTTCGTGAAACTCATTTATGTTTATTACGATAGATTAGCTTTTGAAAACGACGCAATTCATATATGAGGTGATCACGAACCTTGTAAACTGATGAATTTTCACGGATTGCACGAAACGGTTTCACGAACCGTACGGATCGTGAGCTACACTGACGATCCGTATCAGGTCGACAGTATTGGACATAATTGCCAGTCCGAATGGGGATGGCAGCAAGGTGGCAGTACATGTTCTCCTGACATTAGACGACTTCCTACGCGCTTGTTCGATGCGGGTGCAAGACCCCTTGCAAAGGACGGTGTAAGTGCCAAAAGGCTAATTTGGTTTGTACATGCTTATCTGGTTGCGGAGGAAGCTGTACACAGAGAGATGAGTAGCCAAGTGAACAGAAATTTCATGAACGAACAATGAATGATCAAAGGTATCTAATCCTGAATCAGTTTAATTATTCATGCAGTATATATTGTAAATTTTATATATCATGACTCCTTTAGTATTTCCGTTTAATCAGAACAAAGATGATCCCACTTTGGCTAAAAAAAGCCACAAATATAGGAATTTTCGATTTTTCGAAACAGGGATCCCACACAAAAGTCGATTCTTTTGAAACACAATCACGTGACCAATCTTATTTAACTCAAAGCCAGTGAAATTGCTCACTTGATACAAATTCGATGTTTAGTGGTAAAAGTTTCTCAAAACTGTCGTATTTTAGGGTGTTTTTAGGTTTCCTCGTTTCCATGTCGGAGATTTAGGACATGCGCATTACTCCTGACCCTAAACGAATTTCACTTGGCCCTATATCCTAAAATGTTAGTTCTAGGGAGTCCTAGAGAGGTTGGTAATCATACCAAGTTTCATGCTTTTATCATCAAAGTGAACAATTTTGGACGTTAGCGGCTGGACTACTACTGGGAAAGTTTAAGAAAAATCGTAGGACGGAATTCCGAGAAAAATACGAAGTTTGAAATTGTACTTCCAAAACTGACTTCGAATTTTGGACTGCTTTTGCGTTGCCCATTGTAGCTTTTATATCACCAAATTTCACGAAAAGAATTGTCAGTACGTCGTAAAAGTAATTGCCAAGTTTCATTTTGCTACGTTAGATAACAAAATAATAGTGACCGTTCATATACATTGAGCCTTTTGCTCCAAAATTTCACAAAATCCCAAAATGCACGTTTTTTCAAAATTATAGAAAATTTAACCGGTACAATTTTTGCGAAACTTCTCGACACTCAAGTTCAATCCTTAATTGATACAACTTCTAAGATGCATCATGCTGTCCAGCCAATTTTGATTTCCGCAAAATAATTTTTTAAAGTACGGCACCTTCAAGTCCCTGGTCTCACGACCGCTGTAATAATAATAATAATAATATTTATTTATATAGCGCAGTATTCAACATTGCAGTTTTCACACGCGCTTTACAATTTC
>WUAP02147922.1:0-11251 GCA_015163945.2 Stichodactyla helianthus | reverse complement strand
AGGGCTTGGTAGATATTTTAAACCTTTTCAAACGCACGGGCTCGGGTTTGCATTGAAATTCAAGACCTCGGGCCTGCGGCCCTCGGTCTTGAATTTCAGTGCAAACCCTCGCCCTAGCGTTTGAACCTTTATTTAATTAATTAGATGGTATTTATGAATGTCATTTACTTTTTATACTATCAAAGTATTTGGATTTATATTTTTGTTACGTTTATTTGATATATTTTAATTAATCTTCAAACTTTATTTTTAACTTTATCATAGTATTTGTAATTTAATTAGGAGGTCTCAAGTGTTACACACTGATCTGTTGTCATGGCAACTGTGTGCACTTTTCTCTTAACTTCGCCCCATCGTAGGACAGAGCCATATCCACCATTATTGCATGGTAAGCCGGTCCGGAGGAAAATGCAACAATCTGATTGGTTTCTGAGAGGTCCGGATTTTTTCATGGGGATCTCTCCACAAAAAATTACGGACTGTTTTCGAAATTTTTTTTTGCCATGCCTATGGTAAACCATTTATTGACCAAGCTTCTTCGGTCCGGATGAGGAGATATTGGTCTCGTTCTATACAAACACAGAAAAATAATTCGACCACTACCCCCCCCCTCCCTCAAAAAAAAATTATATGGCTACGATAGTACGCGCGCTCTGATTGGCTGATTTCCGGTCTGAGAGTGGAAAATCTCAGACCGTTACGTTAAGTTCGCCTGTCTTTCGTCGACGCAGCTAAAAAAACAGCCATATAATAAACGATTTATTAACCTCGCTTGCTCGGTCTGTACGGGATAATATCAGACCTCGGTCTGATATTTTCCCGCACAGACCGAGCAAACGAGGTTAATAACCCCTTAGTACGGCTAGACCGGTTCAACCGGACCACTTTTAGAAACAAGAGTTTTTAATTTGAAACAAAATCGAATAAAATTGTGGCTATAGCTCTGCTGGAGAATTATTTATTATTAATATAGTTTTGTCGTAGGCCACATAAGTTGCAGCCAGAGAAGAGCGTAATTTTGTATCTTTTTGTATACCTTTGAACAGCTGAGTGCTAAATAGTCGACATCGCTGGTTTTTGTCGGCGAAAATTTAAAATTAAGCTTAGTTTATCTGGCTTAAAACATCATGATAATATGCTGATTTTTATACAAAAACAAGGTGAAATAACTAGAGATCGTGTTTACTTGGATTTCCTGTGGAAAGTCTGGTTAACAAAATTGTCTTTTTTATTATATATGCCTATCTTTAGATTAGTATTGCTATGGTCAATACTTGGTACTGATTTTACTTGTGATTTACACTTTTATTTTTTTCCCGCGCGAATTTCAATCGGCTAATTTTAATTATTACAACTAGCATGAATCAGCGTCTTCTCCGTGGCACTTAACAACTTTTTATTGCCTGTGGTCTGCCTTTGGTGGACGATAGAGCGATGTTTGTTCAGTGAAATTGAGCTCAAGAGTCAGAGCCAGGGACGGTCAGCGGTTTAACCTTTCGCACATTCCCGGATTTCAAAGCACGTACATTCACAAGAGAAAATGAGTGCACCAATCGTGCTTCATCTGCAGAGAACCTTAGGGTAAGTTCTCGTATTTCTCGGAGGATTTGTACTCATCCCTTTGCCTAACAACCGGCCTCTTGACCGCACGAGGAAGCAGCTGATACCTGCATTAAATAAATGTATTTATTTTGTTAATTAACCAAAAGTCAAGATTAGATAACTGTGAATGTTAAATTTGAACGTTTTGAAGCATTGATTACGAATTTGATTTTCTAGCCATTTATGAAGGTAGACAACATTAGTTAGTTAACTTTATATGCGGTCACATTTTCGAAATCAAGCTTCGAGTACTCTCGACAAAATGGCCGCTCTGGGCAAGGTTGAAAAACGTAATGCGCATGTCAGAAAAACCGCAGGCTCGGAAAAATACAAAGCATAACCTTAGAAGTAAACGTGAAACTGTTTGAAAAGAATAGGAATATTTTAATGAACTAGCTATCCTAAAAGCCCAAGTATTGGTAGCTTTAACCCATAAGAAACTTCTTAACAGCATATAGATACGTTTTTCTATCTTGTCAAGTCTTGTTTGACGACCTTTATTTAAGGAAAGTGTAATAACTTTTTTGACATATTTTATTCCCTTACATTCTTTTATGATGAAAGTGTTCGAACCTGGTTTTTGTAGCTCTACGAAGGACTCCGCTAACAATTTTAATTCTGCTTGGTCTGAAAATAAATTCAATCTCCTGTGTCAACTGTCAAAAGTCATTAATGTCGTATTTACTTTGTATAATAATTTCCTACCAAGTCCAAATTTCGAAAAAACGTCAACGTTATGGCTTCCTACGTTGCCATTTTCTCTTTAAACTGCAGCCGAGATTCCTTCTGCTCCATGCAATGGCTTAATAGACCTCTTTACCTTCGTTTGTTTGTTTACCCATTTCAGACCACGTGATGTCACTCTTGGGAATTAATTCTTTCTGTTAATAGATTAACATTTTCATAATAAAAGAACAATTCCCAAGAGAATGCCACGTGATCTGAAATAGGCAATTTGCATACGAAGGTAAAGAGGTCTATTCTAATAAGGTCTTCAGCAAGTTGAAAGGACATTGCCTGGCAAGGAGAGAAAATAGCATCGTGGGATGGATTACAGTCAACAAGAGAGCAGCGAAAAACCGGAAAATTGGCCTTCTGTGTTTTGTTTTACTGACCGTACACCTACATAGGTGAACAACTCACTGTGCATTTCAATGGAAAACTTCCTCGCATTTTAGTCTGATATACAAAAGATTTTTCATGTCTTCATTATAAATTTGTGCACGATGGTAAATTACCTGCATCAAGAAGTTTTCATTTTCCGAACATACGCAGTAAGTATTCCTTAGTCAGGGTGTTGGCCGTCGTCTCTACAGGTTGACTGGATCAATCGTAAAAATAACTGACGAAATGGAATGCCATTTCGCGCACGGTACTGAAGTCAATATTACAGGTTTTTCGCTCATACGAAAACCGCTTTATTTTTAGAACTATCGATCGCTCTATCGAAGCTTATCGGTGAATTATTTGTTGAGTTCTTCAACATCAGATTCTGAGTCACTACTAGTGTTCTCCTGTTCAGTCTGGTGTACGGGTTCTTTGAGTGGAAGCCTCTCGTGTAGGTATGTGCAGGGTCCTCCTTCGGCGAAGTCACTGACTGAATGTCCGTTTCCTCTGAGAATCCATTTGGTCGTTAGAAGTCCCTCGACGCCAACGGGACCGCGGGCGTGGATGCGGGATGTACTAATGCCAACTTCAGCGCCTTTGATAAGACAGATTATAAATTATAATTGAGGCTATGGTGATAAAAAAGCTCGATGGTGTTAATGTTATACATGATAATCATGTTACAGTAGAATTCGTATATCTCTTAAAGAACTTGTTGTTCGGGTGACCGGTTTCCGTTTTCATAATGGCGGCAGGCAGCTCATTAGCATAATGTTTTAAATTTTAATGTTTCATTAAAATTTGGTCTTCCATAGAGGTTTTGCACGGCAGCCATGTTGGATGGCAGAAACAATAAAATCGTTTTACATGAGAAAGAATTCAATCCCTTAGTGGAAAGAGATCCTACTGTTCTGCCATGCAACATGGCTGCTGTCACGTTGTCGTGCCCTCTATTCAAGAGAAGATGTTTATCCAAGGAAAGGAAAATGTGCAAGTTTGAGGGGAAAATTTTAAATCCTTAAGGACTTAACAAGCATTTTAATTTGCGAGAAAACATGAAGACGAGGCCACCAAGGTCTGATCTCTCAAATCCATACAAAGATTTCTCATTTTGACTCACAATATCTTTAAAAATGTCGATGCTATGCCATTCAAACATTCCAAAATTATTGATTTTTAAAAGTTCTTTCAGATGGTATAAGTTATTTTAATGAAGAAGACCCTTATCTTTACCAACATTAGAACTCTGCTATTATGATAAAGGTCTATAGGTAGGCGTACGATGACGTATTTTGTTTCTGTTAATTGTCATTTAAATTGCCAACCAAAAATCTATTGGATCATCCAACAAAGCAATGTAACAAAACCCATTGTTAAAATGGTTGGTACATCAACATCACTGTGACAATGTTTATAAAGATTACGTCCACCCATGTAGAGCATTCCGTTTTGTCATTTTCAATAAAAAATATTGTTTACGTTGCTCCGGAGTTAGTTGGTGCTAATAGTGCGGTTAAATCTTGGTCGTGTGTGGTTCAAGGGATCCTTATCGTGTGCCTTGATGTTCACACTCCTACCAAATGTCTTCCTATTATAAAACCTGAAAGAAACTTACCAAGTCCAAAGCGATAGCCGTCAGCAAACCGTGTACTTGCATTATGAAACACGCATGCGCTGTCCACAGCATTCAAAAACCGCTCAGCTGTCTCGTCTATGAAATGAAAAATCAAAAAGTAGACTAAAGTTGTTCCCAATTTACTAGAAGAAATGACCCATCGAAATCCGCAAGAACCGGTGTTCTTCATTTACAGACTAAGTATCTGATGTTGGGTTAGCACCACTTTAGTGTCTAAGGGTCTTAGAACTGCAAATCACGTGACCCTTCCCGGAAACGGGAATAAGGTATCATGACCCTCCTGGTGTGGATTTGGACTAAATTTTTATGCTCCCCTTTTAATTTTCAAGCATTTTTAAAATACTTAATCTGATCCTGACTCAGCTTAATTTTATGTGAACCTTCCTCTTCCTTTTGTCTATTTTTTGATGACCCACCTCCCCTCCCCCCCTGCCAATTCATGACGAGACCCTAAATATTCATAAAAATCGACAGCGAACTAAAAATTGAACCTACAATGACACAAAAACAAACAAACAAACAAAAAAGACGAACCATTTTCGGTGACGATGGTATCTGTGTGGGAACTCCCAAACGTGTGAATATGATTGATAGCGTCTTCAACGTCATTCACAACTTCAATAGCACATTCCAAGGCACTGTACTCCATGCGCATAGTCTTGGCGGGGACTGGGCCTAGCGGAAGTGCCTTTACGAGATGAGGTCCTGCATTGACTTTAACCTAAAGAAACAGGAAACTGAAAGATTACGCGGAGGATTTGTCCAGAGCCCTTTGTTTCATGGTGCGGAGACCAAGAGGGACGCGGGCTATGGCAATGAAAGCCCGATTCCATTTTGGTCTGCACGGGCTCTGGGAATATGAACGGATCTCCGTAAGAAATAAAAGGGTTATTAAGGAGAATGTCGCTGCTGCTGATGTTCAACCGCAAAAATAAGACACCAAAAACAACTTACTCCTCTTTCACGTAATGCGTTAATAACTTTTTCTAGAGCAGATGACCTCAGAAGGGATCGATGGACCAGAAGTGTCTCCATTGCGTTACAAGCTGCTGGATAGTCACACTTGGAATCCACCACTGAAAGTGTCACACAAGACTGGATTAAGTCACAGAATATCAGAGTCACGGGGAAACCAGAGTAAAAGACCTTTTCGGCTTTGTTTGAGGTACATCCATAGTACGTTTCTTCTCAAGCGTTACCATTATACAAAGAAATAAAACCCAGGAGAATGACGAGCCGAAAAGGTCTATTGAGGAACGACACGCCTGGTCTGAAATGGGACAATACGAGGAAAGATACGTACCTATTTTAATAGCTGTTTCAACATCTGCATCCTTGTCAAGGTAGACGTGACATATACCATCAGAGTGACCCAGTACTGGGATACCTTTGCTTTCGTGTTGGATTCTACGGATCATTTCTGACGATCCTCGGGGAATCACTAGATCAATTTGGTTTTCAAGCTTGAGAAGATCACCCACTTGGTCACGTGTGCTTATCTGTACAAAATAGATGAAGACTGGTAAGAAAAAGTAACATTGGTGTACAAAATGGACAACGAATGATGATCTTTTTGTAAGATTCGAATTTTTTATCCACAGAATCGTGCGCATGCGTAAATAATTTGCGTGACTCGCCGACTGATTTCCAAACCGTGAGCATCTTTTTGCAGCCGTCAAGACACGAACGCTTGATTGGCTAACACGCCATACAAACTTTCAAAATGTAAACTAAAAAAACTGGTTCAAATTCTTGGGTTTAACCAGAAGACCAAAAACATTGCTGGCTTAGAGGACGACGATAAAAGAAACTCAAGTAACAAAAGTGCAGACTTGTGACACTACAAAGTACATACCAGACTGACGGCTTCTTTTGGCACATACATGGAGAGTGCTTCTTGTACAAGAGCGTGAAGGCATTTATTACTGTGGTAAGCTTCTTTACCTCCTTTCAACAGCAGGCCATTAGCGGAACTGATGGCCAACGCAGCAACCTTTCAAGGAATGGTTAAAATGAAATGCTTGGAAAAAATAAAATATTGTGAAGAAACTGATCATGACTAGGAGAAGCAGCTGAAAAATAATTCCATGGAATTAAATTTTGTGGGGGCAAACAACAGAACTGTCTTGTTTCGAGAATTGAAATTCGTTGAAATTTCTTGAGTCGTTCAACCGTGAACCAGATAAATTATTAGCGCACTGGGTTAATAGTGGTGTTGACAGTCAGTAATAACTTCAAGACTACAAGTGTAACGTAACTTAAATTTTCATGGGTATTTACGAGTGGCTGCGGCTCAAGATGTTTTATACACAATGCTGTTGTCATATAAGAAAACAGTCGGTTAGCAAACTGCGGAATGTGTTGTTTCTTATACGAATATATCCTTTTAAGGAAACCATGACAACCATTTTCATCTACTCAGGGAAACCTTACATTTTCTGTAACTGTGGATCCCTATTTGTTACTCTATTACCTGAGGCAAGGCGTCAGGTCGTGACTCGAATATCACCAGTAGAACACCAATAGGAACTGTCTCTTGTCTGAGTTCCAGGTCTTCGGCGACCCTAGTCCTTCTGATTACTCTTCCTATATTCTCGTGTGAGTTGTCGGCTATTTGCCTGAGACCAGTAGCGAGTGATTCCAGCTTGGCGGGTGTCAGTAGCAAGCGAGCCATCATGGGTGCAGACAAATCACCCTGTATACGAGCTGCCTCTAGATCAAGTGTGTTCGCATCAAGGATCTCTGTCCGGCGTTCTTTTAAGAGATCTGCCAGCTTGTGAATAATATGACTGCGCTGAAAGTAAACGAAGAAAAATCCGTCAATAGAGCGGATATCGTATGAGTGGGAAACGGTAAGGCGAATTCTTAGCCGGTACCATAGTAGTACCGTACTTTACCGCAATGGTACGCACTGTGATTGGATAATTCACACGTCAACAATGGGAAGCCATTTCAGTGTTACTGCTTACCGCACCGTGTACGTGCTGTAAGTCAGTACCGCAAGTTTCCCACTCGTACGAAAACCGCTCCAAGGACGACGTTTTAGGGATTTCGTAGGACTGTAAAAGATCAAGTTATGCAGCACGGTTACGGTACGGTGCGGAATTGACAAAATCCGTTGAACCAATCACCAATAGGAGACTAATTTTCAGCCAATCAAACGCCGAGGCACGGCACCGTCGTGGTCATGACACGTCCGTGCGATATACAGTCATACGAAAGCAGCTTAATGCAATTGAACACAGTTAAACAGTGATTTGGCCTTCAATTTATATAGGAAATACATATTTACCTGTTGAGGCGTTAGTGACTGCAACGCTCTTCCTCCAGCACGCGCTACAGAACAAATTACGATTACGTTAGTCTAATTACCATTCAAGCATATCCCAAGCTGATTGATCCACTGACTGTACCTTGGCTTGCTTGATCTTCAACTGATGGACCAACTTGTTCAGCAGTGCTAAAGAACGTCCCTACATTACGTCCATTTATAATGTCCCTTATCACGTGATAGTCTTCTCCTGTCCCATTGGCCACAACTACAGAGGTCCCTCTTTCCAAAGCCCAGATGGAGGATCTTACTTTAGACTCCATTCCTCCTCGTCCCACTCTGGATATGGAACCAAATCTGACATTTTGGAAGTTATCTGGGTGGAAAGTATGGATGAGTTCTGACTCAGGCTGGTCTGGTGGACCCGTATAGATCCCATCAACATCAGAGAGGAGTATAAGTAAATCTGCCCTGAGCTCTACAGCTAAAAGGGCTGCAAGACTGTCATTATCTTTAAGGCTGATTACCTGTTGAAACAGAAGTAGATCAGTCATGGCTAAAGGTAAGGAAGCAAGGGTAGATCTAAGGGGGCTAACAGGGTGTCCCTACATTCCAAGCCAGGGCTAAAAATAGTGACTTGCCAATGGCCAAAATGCAGGTCAAATTATACTACTGGCAGGTGAAAACAATTTTGAACTGCCAAATGAAAAATAAAATGGCTGAGAAAATTTTGCTCTACCAAAATTATTTGTCCTGCTGAAAGCAAAAAAGTTTATGGCTTTTATTTTCTATGTTGAGCCCTGCTGTCCTGCCTTGAAAAACAAACAAACAAACAAAACTTATTTTTCTGGTAGAAAGCCCCTGGAGTCACCAACAGACAAATAACCTTTGTTTCTCAAATGAACCATATCTTCAACCCTCCTCCCCCACCCCCCTCCCCCCCCCAAAAAAATCAAAGTCTTTGTTCTACCCCTGAGAGATATTTAACACTGAAACCCTTATGCTCTTTTCTGGAGTTTCTTTTATCACCACTAATGTCACAATGTTTGAATTTACAAAAACACACCAAAGACACACCAAATTTAAGATTTCTGTTATGTGAAAAATTTCAGCAGTCTTAACAAAACCAGGGGTGTCAATAGAAGCCGCCGATAAACCGCCGTTTACTTAACTTCTGACCGCCGGCTACTTTGAAAATGTAAAAGTTTAAGTTTAGTTGTTTGGCAACAAGTCTCGCATTTGAGTGACGTTTACTTTTCATTCATAGCCTCTTACTTTCAAAACTATTGACACCCCTGCAAAACCCACATCATTATTATCATTAAGCTTTTTTCTTTATCTAAATGTTATGTTCAATACTTCTATTAGTGTGCTTGTCTTAGCTGCAACTGCTAGTACGTGAAACGTATGAGGCAAGTGCATTACTGCTTTAACCACAGTACTGCTGTAGTCTGGCAGAAGTTTTGTGTTCTCACTCAGCTTGAGTATTTCTTTTCCCTAAAGTAATGTGTGCCATACCCTGGGGCAATTATTTTCAATATTGCACATCAAAGGGTTACAGTGGACTCACCGGTGCTGTCTGCATCTGTTGGGAAAAGGGGAAAAGGAAGATGTATGTAAGTGAGCATGCACTTCAGAAATGCAATCCAAATTATTCTTAGACACAGTATAATTGATAATGAAGCTTGTCCCAAACTAATGAGTTTACACAGTCCTCCCAGAAGGAATCCCAAACTCCCTACCAGGTAGAAATGTTTCAAATAAAAAGGGAGGGTATCCTTTGTATTACAGACTAGCTGTCATACACATTACTATGGATATAGCTAGCTGGCATATTGCAACTAAGACACTCACACATTTGAATATGATCTATATTAGAGTGAATAATGTTATTAATCAATAATAATATTTATCATTACAGTACTATAATCATTAGAATAGTTACATATGCATACACTGCATTTCAAGTCTCCACTAGGATATTTTCATGGCAAGTGTATGAATTTTACTTGATTAAGATCATTCTCGAGATACTGTAGTTGAGAAATTAACTTAATGGAATTTAGTTTTAATTTATAAAATCTTATTGCATTAAGTTAAGTTAATTGACTGATTTAATTTCAGAAAACTGACTTGGACAAAAATGTCTGATGTACCACATTGAATTAAGAATTATTTTTCAGAAGCTCAGGGTGAGGGTGCAGTGATGGGAATCTAATGAGAAGTGGTCACTGGAACATCTTGGAGGTACAAGGGATAGGAAGTGAAATACCAATCCAATTTTAGAGTTGGGTCATTGACATTTTCTGAAACTAGTTGTTGAAAATATGACTCCCTCTCTTCTAAAAACTGAATAATTATGTAATTGTTAATGGAAGGAAAATTGTTCAAAGATGAAGCAGGCCTGTATATACTTAGGAATAAGGTAAATCCTAGAAGCACTTACCCCAGCAAGGTCTTGATCCATTCCTGGGGGAGGAGCAACAACATCATTTTCATTTATTATTGGAATACAGTTCATGGACACTAGTTCTTCTACTGTTGATCTTAGATTTTCTCTTAGTTGAGCATCTCTCATGTCTGGCTTGGTGAGAAGAATCTGATTCAAGAGAGCAATTCAAGGGTCAGTATAATTGTGAGGAATGTTTGCTTCAACTCTCCTTATACTGTCGATTTCATCTAAGCAAATACACTTGAAAGAAAAGCCGCGACTAATTGGGGGTGGAATGCCTACATTTGATGTCTAAACTTTGATGTTTGGCACAAGAAACTTTGACGTTTTTGCGTGTAAACATCGTCCATTTTGAAGCTGAAACATCAAAGTTTGTGCCAAATTTGAACCTTGAAAGGTAAAGATCAAAATGATTCACAGAAATTTCTATGGTTGTAATTTTTCAATCGGATGTAGTGCTGCAAACATCATTAAGATATAAAGCGATAGAAATGGCAGCAGTATTTCCAAACATCGAAGTGAAACGTTACTGATTTGAATACAAAGTTCAAAGTCTCTTGTGCCAATCATTAACGTTTCACATGCCAAATGTCAAAGTTTAGACATCAAACTTAGACATTCTGCCCCAATTAGTTGTGGCTTTTCTTTCAAGTGTATTCGCTTAGATGAAATCAACAGTATGTTGATTCTCATAAATGGGAAAAACCAGATTTTTAATGTGGAAGGACACAATGACAAACATGAATCATGCTATCCACAGGGCCAGTTAGTAACAAGCAACCTGATTCATGTGAAGGAGCAAGGATGACACAGTTGCTTATTGTGCTTCCTTCTATGCAAGAGGTCAGAGTTCGATTCCCAGTTGACCTTGCATCCTTGTTTCCACTTCTTTCCATTACATATACCTTACATATAGCTTTAAATACCCATAAAATGGAGCACTGATAGAGAGAGGGGGTAAAGGGTGCACCTTCCAATGCTTTATATCATGAGCCTCTTAGTGGAAGAATTGGGCGTAACCACTCCCTGCACTTTCAAAGTAAAATAAATTACCTTTATCTTTTACAATGTACCTTACAGGGATAAAAAGCCATGTATTTACAGAGTACAAATGGAAACTAGTGAGTAAACTAGTATAGGCTGCGTCGGTGTGTAATAAATACAATAACCAATAAAAGGAAAT
>WUAP02147900.1:0-11253 GCA_015163945.2 Stichodactyla helianthus | reverse complement strand
CCGACGGGGGGCTGGGCTGGGCGGAGGTGGTGGGTGGGGCGGGGGGAGGGGGTGTCTGCGTAAGTATAACTGAAATTTTGAGACATTCAGCTGCTGGCAGCCAAAAGAAGCCATTTTCAGCACTTTCAGTTATTGTTATTTGCAACATTTGTCTCTAAGATGGTGTTTGAATAACGATCTATCGCATATCTCCTTTAGAGATGACTGTTGTGAAATAGCTAATTAGGCTCTTAGGTTTCCGGCTTTGGATTGGCCTCCTCGTGCATCGGGAACTCCTCTTTCTTCTTCTTCTTCTTTATTTATTTATTCCTTCATGTCCTTTATTCTTCAATTGATTAATTATTTCGTTGTTCTTGCTGTTGTTAATGTTGTTGTTGTTTGTTCTAGCCTCTAGCCCTACACGAGTTTAGTCAGTCATTCCTTATTCAAGGGACCCATCACTAAGTGTCCTGAGGGAAAGAAAGGTGGTTATGAGAGTTTTTAATTAAAATGATACCATAAAAATTATCTGATTTCCAATACTGGAACTTAAGTGATTGTTTTCAAAAAAACCCTGACAAATTCACATGATCCCCCCTTACTGTTTGTCGCTTTTTTGCTGATTCCGCCTCACACTCGTTGCAAAAGCTTGTGAAATTCCCCCCTCCCCCCAAAAAAATCCTCCGATTCCCCCTGGCTATCTATGACCGATACCTATTCCCAAATTCTAACCTTCTCATTGTTGAATGACGATTCTTGGAAACATGCCTACACAACAAGGGGCCAGTTTGTCCTTCGCTTTTGCCAGCCACAACGTGGTTTTAACTATTTCCCTGTCACGCCTTCCGGTCTCCCTTGTTAGCATCAGGCTCTGCATTATTACCTCAGTTTTCGTTGTCAACTTACGGCTGACGGAAAAGCTGAATCAATCCATTAGAAGAGGAAAATGATTAATAATAAATCAAATGTAGAGCTACTTCGAAAAGGTTTGCTATAAATAGCGATACGTGACTGGAGAGCCTGAGCGGAATGATACAATAACATAAACAATATTGATGAGGGAAGTTCAAATTCATGACTGAACAGGAATAGGGTGTGACGACAAGAACGTCATTAGCACTGCAAGCGCGCCAAAAGTGCTGACATGTCGCTTGACCCGATTACGAAACGAAAAACCGAACACGCCAAGTCATTTCCGGATTCAATCGTTTATCGACTACTTCATTGTATTTCACTTCGTATATTTGTTCGTAGGACTAGCGGGGTAGCTAATCGATAACTGATCGTATGACGTCACCACGTGATCTTTATTACTACGATGCGTACTACGCAAGGTTTCTGTTTTGCTTCGAGAATCAATCCACACCTTACAAACAATTGGGCTTAAAATTAACCTAGAAATTCAATCTTATGCGAGTATATCGTCTTTCTTCGTTTTGTTGAGAGTGCTAAAGATAACTCAACTGGTAAAATCATGTGATTTTCAGAACTTTGGTCAGAACAGAGGAATCGCGAAGTTGTAAACACGCAGTGTTTGTTTGTGATGGCGGCTCTCACAATGTGGACTTCTATGGCCTTCGTATTTTGTTTCCTAATGGCGAGCTTAACATTAACTTTAGCTCAGCTTAATCTTTATATTACTAAGAGTGATTTGAACTCTTATCTAAGTAAGTATATCTGCAGCTAACGTTCTGAGAGTCATTCAAAATACAACAACAGCCCGCACTATGGAAGCACACAACACGTGTTAAACCTTCTTCAATTCTTCGTTCAACAGAGATGAACTTCAACTTCAATCTGTACTTGATAAAGAATGATGAACCTGCAAAACTTCTGCAAGATCCGAGGGCTTTTTATGAGTTTATGTCGCCATTGCCAGCATCAGTAAAAGGGGTAAAAATGTGCTGGTTTTCGAGCCCCAAGGTATGTACGGACGTGACCTGGAATATATTAAAGAAAACCTCACATTTTTACTTCAATACAACATTATTTTCCTCGTCTTTCCTTCATTATCTCAGCCTTATTTCATGCTAGTATTTATATCTAATCAATTCTGCGTTGTTTTATGATTACAAATAGTTGTTTCTCACTGGGAGTTTTACTCTTTGATGTTTGAACCCTCATTACTGATTCATAAAACAAATACAAATGCGGTGAATTATTCTAAAATGGTCATTCAATGGCGTCGTCGTTGTTTGAAATATTCTGTTTGTCAACAATTCTAAACAAGACCAAACAGATAACCTTCAGATGAGTCATTCTTCATCTTTGTTCTGATATATGTTTTTCTACTAGAAATAAATGCTTGCATCTCTTCGAATTTTAACCGCAGAATTAATTTATGGACAGAGAATTCTTTGCCTTGTGTCTGTTTGCTAAGCAATGATCGAAGATTTTGGCTTTAGTCTGATTTGTTGATTAATGATTTAATCAGCTGGGATTGTATGCTGATCCTAACACGTACTTGTTGGAGCGATTTCAACATTGTTTTGTTGTGCTTTTTTTTGGAAGTTATCAGGAACGAATCGTGTTGTGGCAATATTTAGACTTGGTTGCTGTGAATTAAGTATTGGATTTATTTATGACTGTTTTCTATTAAATCCCAAGTTCAAATGTACGTGGAAAAGGCCTTAAACATCAGAGATAATTTTCACGTATTTTTGTTCAGCTTCATGTATGCTTTTCAGTGATTGCAATTTTTAAAAATGCCTAACCAAATCACAAGGGTATTTCTTGTAAAAGTTTAAGAAAAATCTTGCCTTGGGAAATACAGACTTCAAGTAATATCGAAGTCTAATGCATAATGAAAAGATTTTAAATACCTTATAATTAGTTCTCTGATGCAAAATATATTACAACATGTTGTAATAGGTATAGTTTTCATTTTTATTCTGTTTTGCATATTTGGGTTCTTCTGGCTTAGGTGACTGGCTACTAATAGATTTTATATTTAACTTTTTTTTTTTTTTAAATAGCATCGTTTTTAACGGAAATTTAATGCTGATTTCAATTATGAACAGAAAAATAGGGTGTCCCCAACTATTTTTTGAGATAATCAAACTTGAATGGATGGGTGTTTATAAGTTTTGGAAGCGAAAATCTCGTAAGCCAAAGTGAGTAGGAAAAAATTTGAAGCTCAAAAGATAATAGATGTACGAAGACAATATTTAGACAGATGTTAACCGGTATTTATTATATAGATATCAATGAAATACAGGATTTCTCCTGTTTCTAAAACTTCGTACACAGTGAAGATATCCTTTTTATCCTTCACATGTGAAGATATCACCGCTGCCACAACTACCCTTGTATCAACCAATCACAAATGGCCTTAAAATTCTTCCCTGATCCTGGATATTTCATCGATATCTATAAAATAAACAGAACATTACATGGGCGAATGGAGATACAAATTTTATCTTATCGTGTTGAATCTCTCTCACTCGAAGATAAAATTCGTATCTCCACGTGCCCATGTAATATCCTCTATATCATTCTACAATATAACATAAATAACTTTAAGATAAGTTGAAAATACCTGGATTTGGCATATTTTGTTTAACCAGTGCTAGGAAAACTTCCCATCAAGTCGAGCAGAAATTCATACAAAACTTCACTTTTTCATAAGTTCTAGTATTTAACTTTTTGAAATATTTTGATGTGATGTAGATTTTTAGGAGCTTTTTCATATTAGCACATAAAAAGTATATGGTCCCATGTAAAATTTGAGGCTTTTACCTTCTTGAAGTTCAAAACATGTATGGTTCTTCAATCTTTTTCAGTAAAATTCCAAAGGTTACCAATGGTAATTTGGTGGAAATTATGCATGAGCATGCTTGTGGGCTCAGAAACTCGATTCAATAGTAGCCAGCCACCTTAAGACTCTTGCAAATGTGCAAGGGACCCATGTGGACCAATATATATGTTCACCAGTAAATGTATTTAGGAGAGCTAATTTCGAATTCTTCCTCTTGTTTCAGACATCATCATACAGTTTAAAACTCTTGTCAAGTGACAGAGAGATGATGCCTAATCCTATAGCTTCCATTGCTAATGAAGGAATTATCTCACATTCTCTTTTTTGTAAGTTTTACATGTAAACACCATAAATGTGAAAGGTTCCATCTAAAATAATCATTTTGGGCATGCTGTAGAATGAAAAGCTATGTTGCATCATTGGTGATGGTAACATATTACTAAATACTCTTAAAAATGATGAATTGCACAAATTATTTTGTTGGTCAATAACTGTTGTATTATATCTTATTATTATTATTATGACAAGAAGGATAAGATATGTAAAGGCCAGGGCAATGAGCCAGTATAGAATATTACAACTTTATTTGTCATGACTTGGCAGAAATATTGATATCTGCACCTACTAAAGGGTAGCTCATTTATCCTATTTTGGTATTAGTTCATACTCATCTGATGTTTCTTCTTTGCATTATATTATAGCATTTTATGTCTCACTTGGGTGTACTGGCAAGAAGGAAGGTCTTGTGGATGTTTCAATGATGCTGAATTATACAAGTATTGTGAGTGGTTCAGTTCAGAGTTCAACTCTCAAGACATTTGTTATTAAAGTTAAAAGATGGTGTGACAAAACAGGTATTAATTTGCCAAGTTTATATATGCTGTAATAGGCCTTTTCCAGCAAACAGTCATGTCATGAATATCACCTCATTAATGAATGAATTAGCTCACAGTCCCTTGGGGAAGGCTCCACTGGATGGAAAGGAAACTTTAAATGCCTAGGATCTTGAGCTTAAAAGCATATTATAAGGGTAGAACAGTATTTTGAAAACTATTTAACTTAAGGCATTGTAAATCTTGTGGAATTTGTTTCAAATAAATGAACTAGGATTTTTTGCTCACCAGTTATAGTCACATGATAATTTGTTGCAAAGTGCCCGTTCTAATTTGAATCTGTGAGTTAGACCAGCCCAGAGGTTGTTTCAGGGTTCACTAAATTCCAATTCAATCTGTGAGTTAGCCATGTCCTGACTTAGATCAGTCCACAGGTTGTTTCAGAGTTCAACAAAATGGATTTTTTTTGATACACTCAAAATATGCTTCATACACAAATGACATAAGCAAGTCCACAAATTAGTGCCAGTCATCGAACATTTGTCCAGTAAATTTGAGGCCTTGAATGGGGAATGCTCAGTCTGGCCAGACATGATTGTTCTATCAAATTTTCAAAGAAGGAAAATTTTTTTGTCCCACTGTGTGCATAGCAACTGCATACCAGGTCAAACCTTGCCTCTGGCCTGACATATGACAGGTTAATAGAAAAACTTATTTGCAGGTTTGCATAAAGATTTGAATAACAATAAAAGAAAGAAGGAAAAATGATTATTTTTCTTTAATCTACAGTTACTAACTTTTGTAAGAGCCAAATTGTGTTGGGATTGTGATAGTAAACAGTTATTATTATTATTACACTGTTCTAATGCTATTTTTATTTCTCAGTTGAAATCATGCCTTTTATTTCTTATCATTTTGATCATTCTTCTTTCTTTCGGTAGTGAAAGATCCTGACAGGAAATCAAGTGTGATTTCTGAATGGTCAAGAGGAGCAATTGTTGGTCTGTCAGCAGGCATAACTGTCTTCTTATGCTTGAGCGTTGGCATTGGATTGCTGATTAAACACCATCTTAAACAAAGAAGGCTGAAAATGGAGTTTGAAGATGATTTAGAAATAGAAGAAAAAAGGTAAGAAGAGCCAGCAGGTATAAATAATAAATAATAATTTTTTAAAAATAATTTTTTGACCCAATATTTCCACCAAACAGGTTCTTTAAATCTCTCTTTTTTCCCTCCATAATTGCAACTTTTGCAGGCAATTTGGATTAAAGAAAGTGAGAAGTCTTCCTATCCACAGGCCATCAGCATCAAGTTCAACCTCTCCCCCTCCTATTATATACTCCCCTAAGCGTCCAAAGTTTGGAGTGGTACGTTCTCGGCAGAGAAGTGAGACTAACGCCAGTGATATTTCTACTATTGGGCTAATTTGTAATGATGATTCTGATAATGAGGAGCAAATGTCAAGAAGAAGTTGTGGTAATATTCAATACATTGATTATTTATTTAATAACGTGTTACATAGAGGTTATTAGCTAAGCATGAGGTCAGGATAGGGGATGTTTGTCGAGTTCACTCTTTCCTTTGTACAAACTGGGCCATAGTGGGAGATGCATAGTAGAGGTTTATACAAATGCAAGGAAGAAGAGACTAATATTCCCCTATCCGGAAAGAACAAGCATAGTCAACATGAATTATTATTTTGGCAAAAGTAAAGCTCCAAATTTCCTTTTGAGTACATTTTATAACATGGTCCCAACATAGAAATTTCAGATTGCTCAGGGAGCTAATCAAGTTTTTATTATTGTAGTTGTATTGTTTTTTTTTTTTTTTTGCAAGATTGCAAGAAATTCAGAAGAGTTTAAGTAAGAGATAAATACCGAAAATGGAGGCAATAAGCCATATAAAGCCCGAGGGCTATAGGCCCGAGGACTTCCTGGACTTATTGCGGACATTCAAGGTATTTGTGTGTTACTATACATAAAAAGATCTTTACAACAAGGCAATCCTCAAGAGAAAACAATGCAATAATACTTATGCATTCATACATCAGTTGTCTTTTTCAGTAATAAGAGCATGCGTACATGATAATTACGTCATAGTGAATGCTTTGACTCATCCCACACGGAGAAGGGGATGCCAAGAGATAATGTTATGAATCTTGGGCTTGTAAGTGATCGAGCCAAGGTCTCACCAATAGACTGCTAAATAAGTGGTCTTTTGTTAGATATGCTTCAGCATTCCTGCCTCAGATACACTGAGCTTGTAATGGGGAATGAATTCTTCATAACAAATTCAAGGGTATTTATCTAGATGTTGCACTCATAAACATATTCATTGGACTTTATCTGAGATAAAGCCCTAATGAATAACAAAGAAAACTGTGTTAGGTATACAATAAGTCATGATAAAGGCATATGCCAAGTTAGAGCTTTGTGTCTCATCCCATACATTATTAATGCTTAATGTTATTTTTCTCTTTATTCTCTCTATCTATATACACACTGATTGCATTCACTTTACATTTATTTCCCATACATTATTAGGTAATGCATGAAAAAAAAAAAAAAAAAAATTGTACTAGTCCATCTTAATCCAGCAACACATAATAATCAGATTTCCTTTTCTAAATAATGATAATTTATTTTTCCATTTAGAAGACATGAATACAGAACATCAGGATTTATGTTCTAGTAAATCATGGTCAAAGGTTTTTGCTGGAATGTTGATCAATCCTGCTCACCTTCAGACAAAGGAGCTTATTGGCAAAGGTATGTACGGGTGGCAGAATTATGCTGCACAGTTGTACCCAGCTTAATGTGGACACCCACAGGGAGTAGATTGTACAAAACAGATTACAATCCATAAGTCATTATACTTTCATATGCCAACTTCACGTACCTTTTTTTTGTCACTTATATTCAGGTGCTTTGTGCAATGTGCATTATGGTCTTTTAAATGAAGCTAATTCTGACAGTGCTAAGGAAGTCACTGTCAAAACTCTGAAAGGTTAGTCTGGAGTACAAGTATAGTTTTAGTTTAGTCCTTTAAATATTTAATGTTCTCTCTATGGCCAAGTTTATGTCATTTGATCACTGCAAATATTCTGTACATTATTTCCCATTTGAAATCCACTCTAAGGTACATGTTATGTATAATTTGGTGATCCACAGAGCTAGGGGGCTGAGAGGCTATAGCCCTCAGTAATTTTTACGCTATTTTCAATTGATTTACCTTGACTATTTCCAAAATGGCAAAATGAAATTTCAGATCTTTCACACAGAGGGATCTTTAGCAAAGGCCTTTTTATCTTTTCTTACAATGTATTGCTTGTTTTCAACCATTCCCAAGAGGATCAAAAGACAAAGGCATGGCAGCCATGCTGGTGGAACAAACAGAAGGACCTTATGAGAAGTCTTTTTTAAATCCACCAGATGACGTAACGTAATCAGTCATTACTCTATCTGGAAATTCAAAATATTAGCCCCTCCCTCCCTTCCCCTAATCCAAAATTTGCTCAGCAGTCCCTGTAAATATACCCTCATTCTCTGTTTTTGCATGCACCATGATAATGCTTTGTGCTTTGGGAGTAAATGACAAGAGAAATATTAAATATTAGGATAAAGATTAATCAAATGGTTGATCGAACACACATACCCTTATATTCATCTTGCATTTATCATTTATTAGTCTCTGATGATGCCATTGACGGCAAAAGCTTAGACCACAAAATAAAGTATTTATAGTAGCAAGGCCTCACTTGATCCTTCCTATTTATCAGAAAGGACAAAAAACAAAAACAAAAAAACAAAAAAACAGATAATGCTTATGGATATACCAGAATTAACCAAAACCAGAAAGAAATAAATTTGAACAGGTTTGTGAGTAAATGTCAAGACAAATTTCTTAGTAAGTCCATACATTGTCTGTAACACTAAACTTTTTTGATTTTCCTGTGTGTGTACTGTGAATTAACTCTGATTAAACTGCTAGTCAGTGTGTCACTAATGATAGCAAACCTACTCGATGTCTGTATGAAAAGTTTTCAGTTTTCTAACCATTTTCTTTTCATTTACCCCCCAAAGAACAAAGCATTATTGGGCATGTAAAAGTAGAGAATGTGTAACTATACCATCTACTGTCTGATATACTTCTACCTTCAAATAACCTATTAAAGCAATTAATGGTTTGGTTTTGCAGATGGGGGGACACAAGATGACATCAAGGTGTTTGTGCAAGATGTATTAGCAACAAAAGGTCTTCGACACCCCAACTTACTAACCCCCCTTGGTGTAGTATTGCAGCCCTCCTCCACACCTCAAGTGGTTATGCCATATATGAAATATAAAGAGCTCAACAAATTTTTGAGACAAGAACAGGTTTGTGAGCTTACATTGTAATTAATTATCAACACATTGACCCTATGCAAAAAGCCGTCAATGAGGAATACTTCTTCCTGCTCATCTGGTAAAGTCATAACAAGCAGTCTTTGAAAGAGCATACAAACATTAGTGAATAAACCAAATTTCAGGGTTTGAGTTCAAAAACCTGGGAAATTACAGTTATTTGAATTAAGAAGGATTTGCATAATTGTGAAACACAGCCAAGGCTCGACCAGCCTTGTTTTGTTGTTTTTGGCACATTTTAAATGCTTATAACTCTGCAAGGATAGGATTTACCACTGACTATTCTTTAAAACTGTGCACATTTACTAATTCGCTGTTGCTCTTTCATTGAAGACAATATTTTTTCAATTCATTGAGCTCAGTGATTTATGCAAAATAGTGGCTTTATTGCATAGGGTCTATATGGATTCTGTAGGAACGTTTTACTATTTTTCTATTCTTAAATTTCTGTTGTTCTATGCTCCACATCTTGGCATATTTTTTCTTTAATTTTGACATACATAATGCATGATTTATCAGGATTTGTGTGTGCTTTTATAGGATCTCTCACTGCATCAAGTCCTTAACTTCAGTTGTCAAATTGCAAAAGCAATGGATTACCTAGCAAGTAAAAACATGGTTCATAAGAATCTCACTTCAACTGACTGCATGTAAGTGTTAGCTTGGCCTATTTTTTATATGACTGTGAAAAGTCATGACATGGTACAGTTACTTGAGGTTCATCCAAACCCCCTAAACTGCAGTGAAACCTCCTAAATGACAACTAGGAACTCCTTATGAGAAAAAAATCTAATACCAAATAATTTTCTTGAAATGTTGGCAGTTCAAACCCCTAGACTAAATTCAAACCCCTCTAGCCAAAATCCTGGATCTGCCCCTGGAATTGATTTTATTGGGACAAAATCACACAGCACAAGATCACTACTTGCTCAATGAAAATTCTCTTTTTGGGTGGAAGGGAACAAGGGACTTGTGGTACAGGTAAAGTGAACTGCCTGCTAGATATTTTAATGCTCTAACAGATAACTTTTGTTAATGTCACAGGGTTGCAGAAGACTTTGAGGTTAAAGTCATTTATAAGAATCAAAAACAAAATAACAATACAAACATCAAGAAATGGATGGCACCAGAAAGTTTGAAAAACGAGATTTTTTCACAGAAAAGTGATGTGGTAAGTACTAGTCTAGCATGACAAGCATTATAGAACCAGACATAGTCACACAAAACAATTCCACAAACTACCTAAGAAACTTGCAAACTGGCAGGCAGTTTTACCAGGACTATATTATGTAACAGTGGACAATTTGTGCATTTTAATGCTTTGATATATATTAATTTTCAGTGGTCATTTGGTATAATAATGTGGGACATAGCTAGTGCAGGTCAACTTCCTTACCAAGATCAAGACAATCAAAGTCTGCTTGATCATCTCCTTTCTGGAAATAGATTACCACGACCTCTGAATTGTCCAGATGAATTGTAAGTGAAGTGAGAATATTTTTACATACTAAGTTTATCACTTAATGTTTGTAAAGGTAATTCAATATTATTAAGGTTAGTTGCATAGGCCTTTATAAACTTAATGATTGCATAGAGTGAGAAACATACAGTATTGACTACACAGTATGGTGTTGACACTGAAATGGCTTCCCATTGTTTTCATGTAGATCATATCAAAAGACATACAAATTAGTAGTTACATCTACTGTTAAGTACAGTACCCTAGCAGTACCCTACTTTACAGTACAGTACAGTTACAAATTTACCATATTTCTTCACACTCATACATAGTCTACTCTAAGTTAATGGCGTTACTCCTGTTACCTATCTGCTTCATGCCTCGTAAGCCTTTCACAGAGGGTGTCACAATTAAGAAGATTAAAATTATAATGTGGACAGATATCTGCCCTTGACTATTTGTCTGATTTTCTTACTAATTACAGCTTGGAGTGAAAAATTTGCTTTTATACATTACTGTTTATATTAATTATGGCCACAGATCACCCCAACACTAATTAATTATTTCTTTATCAAGCCTGCAAGTAATTTTTTCTATTAACCTGTCATGTCAGGCCAGGAACAAGGTTTGACATGATTTGCAGCTGCTGTAGTCAGACAAAAAATTTTCCCACTTTGAAAATTTGATACTGCGCTTTTCGGTTGAGCTTGGAACGGCTAGAGTTTTATCGATTAGTTTCAACGTAAAACAATATTCTTATGATGTCATAACATCATGTTGTCAAGGTCAGGCCTGCATGTTGTTAGGTAAAAAATTTTCACA
>WUAP02147899.1:0-18705 GCA_015163945.2 Stichodactyla helianthus | reverse complement strand
CTGCGGGTTTGCTATTCTTTGCCTTGTCACGTCTTTGAAAACATTTTTTTATTTTTTATTTTCCCCCCCCCCCCCCCCCCCAGACATGCTTAGTACGCATTCATCCATCGCTTGATATTTTCGTGCGGTTATTATTTGTCATCGAGATATGAATCCTTTTTTTCTGATATTAGTGTCAGGTTTAATTTATTATAATGAGGACTGAGCAAAATTAAGGTTTCAGTAACGAAAAAAAAGAAATTAATCGATCATTCCACAAATTCAAGAGACATACAGACTTTTACTTGGCAAAGCTCTAGAAAAATAAATCCATAATCGTAATTGCGTTCTCCAAGGGGCAAGGACAGTAAAGCTTTGCCAGCCAATCATATAATCGTTATAGATTTGAGGTAATTTCACTCTCTAAGATATGAGATGTTTGTAAGTACAATAATGCATTTAAAAAGCGAAAACAATGAATATTGGATCACCAGAAAGAACAAGGACCGAATAAAAGACCACTTAGTACAGTTTTCTTTGGGAATTTGTTTTCGCTCCTAAGTATTTCATCGAAAACTTTAAAACATCGTAGTAACCAGTTTTACGATTGACTGGGTCTTTAAAAAATATAGAGTTGACTGAGCAATAAACTTGGAACTTTTTCCTGAACAAAGACCTGTGGAAATAAATCTCAATAGATTTTCGTCTTCCTTTTTTAACGCTTTTGGATTGTTTTAAAAATAGAAGTATTGAAGCTAGACTCCCCCGTCCCACTTCCCATCCCAGCTTCTTCCTCTCCCCGGATTTTTTCCCCTTTCCTATCCCGACAGCCTTTGAAATATGTAATATTTCACTAGTTATAGCGTTTATCTGCTCGTATTCCTAGTTATCGTATTTTTCATGGACATCTGTCTACAATTACTAAGCTAAAGCACCTCCTCTGGGTGTCAGGTTCTCGCTCAACCTACCGAGCTAAAGAACCACATTTTGTATCTCACGTAGCTATTCTTTCGTTTGTGTGTGTCTGTGTGTGTGTGTGTGTGTGTGTGTGTGTGAGAGAGAGAGAGAGAGAGAGAGAGAGAGAGAGATTTGAATACATGGGAAAACGTGGAACCACAAAGATTAATAGGTGGTCACTCTCCCCTTTGATCTCATGAATTAAACAAAGAGAACGGCGAGACAGCGAAGTTAATGAGTGGAAGTGGCTTTGCGCATCGCCATTTCTGAATACTCCGCTCACAAACCGGATTTGAGATCAAAGAGAACTTCAAGTTGACCAAACCAGAACGGTCTAGACTGCAAATATAAATGATATGGCAAGGGAAACTAACAGCAATGCCGAATCCGAAACAAATATACTAAACAACCCCACAGCATTGTTTTAATTAGATTGAATATATATAATGGGTATATATTGACAGGTAGAATTACAATTAGGAGAGATGATGTTATTATATTCAATATTGATAATGATCTTAACAGATTACTGGACAAAAAGTCGGGTTTTGAAGAGCACTTGAGGTAAGTAGAATAACTCTGTTATCTGTTGAATGCGACAAAGCCAAAACAAACGAGTTTGTAAATGTTTCATGCATTCATCATAATCTCTTTCGTCTGTAGAAGTGAAGGGGTCTGGGGCCCACCTCCCCGCAACGCCTTACGTACCCTGCTAGCTTCGTTCTTTCTCGTTATGTTCTCGTTTCTCGTTTCGCTGAACTGGGTTCTTTTTTGTTGTTCTCGATTAAGAACGGTATCGGAATTTTCCCGTTTGAGCATGCGCCGAGTACCAAAAACTTTGTCGATGATTCGCACGCATAAATAAGAGACTTTATGTAAAAGTTGTTTCATCCGCGTAAATATAAATAATATTATTACAAACTTTTAAACCAAGCTTTCGGCCATTTAGGCCATCATCAGGGTTATGAAGTACGTGAGATTACAAGTAGCTAACGGATAACTCTAAATGTAACCATAGCAAACATAGCAAAGAGATCCAAACCGCCAAGCACGAGCTATGTGATAACGCACGAGCTGGGACTATATTAATATAAATAATAAATCAATAAAAACGGAAATAAAGACGAGAGAAATAAAAGAAATAAAGAAGAAAGTTGTCTGACAAAAATGAGCCTGCAAACATGCGCACACATAATGTAAACAATTTCTAACTTGTAACTCATGAGCCCACGTTGAAATCCAAAATGGCGGAAAACTATTTGCGTGTTACCAAGCAATTTCCATTAGGATCGAGAACAAAACAAACAAAAGTCATTGGAGCGGGGAAAATATTATGGTACGCCTGCGCTTTGCTTGTTTTATTTCCGTAAATGTTAGGTTGAAATAAGGGCTATGCTCCTTGATTGCAAACTTGTTTAATTTATCATTGTAATCTTGTCTCATTTCCTTATTTCAAATATATCTAACATTAACATTAAACACTTTCTTATTGGTCCAAATGTGGCGCGAAATTCAAGTCTTGGCCAATCAGATTCGTTCTTGTTTTTTTCATTTAGTCTGCCCTCTCTTATGCAGTCTTGTCTTAGATTTGATAGAGTAGATGGCGTTACTAATGAGGGTCTTCTGCATCACCTGAAGAAAGCTGAAGTATATCAAACGGCTCGACTTCGCATTTTACAAACAGTTCGTCATTAACCACGTACCCTTGGTTCTGCACAACGTCATGTGCCGCAAACTTCCAGATACCAACTCCAGGGTTTCTCTCCCCTTTAGGCCTCTGGTATCCCTCCAGGGTCACATCTGGAATGATATCCATAACAATGTTTTTCCGCTGCGATTTGTTCCGCGTCTGGTCGATCAAAGAAAATTTGATGCGATTCGAGTAAGGCCAGGGCAGTAATGCGTCGTATTTCCCTCGCATGATAATGAGAAAGATTGATATGAATTTGCCTTTGGCGTCTCCATCTCCATTCAATGTTATACAGCATTTTAATTTATAGCCATATCTGCCCGTGTAGAAGGGATCGCTGAAGATGTCTGGGTTGTTACCATTTTTAGCTTCTTGGAGACGATACGAATACTTATTTATGCGCCACAAAAACTTGCCATCGTATTTGGTTGGCTGTCTCTCCAGCTCGCTCAACCGATCCTGTAAATCTTCAAATAGTACCATTTTCTTTTCCATGAGGGATGCCATCTCTCCGTACCGCTGTTCCAAATGGGTAAAACAAGAATATGCCTGATTCAAGTGAGTTTGAACTGATAGTTCAAGATGTTTTGGGAGTTCTGAGCGCTTCATCTGTAAACAGAACATAGTATAGTTTAATACAGCGTTAACGAGTATTGAATGGAAATTTTTTAAGGCACAAATAACTACCTGGAGACTTGTAAACATGTTTAAGTGGAAAATAAGAGGGGCCAGTTTCAGTTAACAGCACAAACTTTACGAAAATCCTAAGACTGAAACACCACCTGACGGTATACGGCACAGTCACGGTACGAAAATGACGACATCCGTCCAGTCACAACGCTTAAGATCAATTTTCATCCAGTGAAAAGCCTTTCGCACAGCATCGTCATGGTCACGGCACCGCACTTCCGTACCATAGTTTTTCACAGTAATACGAAATACCTGCTCTATCTTGATCATTTTAGTTGAGAGATCGTTTTGAGATCATAGTTTCAAATAGCGATTCATCAACAAGATATGCCGATTATTAAGGCTCAGACACACGATCGCGATGCGACGTTCCCTGCGACACTGCTTACAACGGGGAAATCGCACCTTGTGTGCGCGTGCACCCGTGCAGCTGTTGCGCGCGACGTCACCGACGACGACGTCGCATAAGTAGAAACAAGTTCTACTTTAGCGACGTCGCGCGCAACAGTTTGCACGTGTGGATGACTAAACACACGGTGCGATTTTCCCGTTGTAGGTAAGCAACGTCGCAGCTAGGGAACGTCGCATCGCGAGCGTGTGTCCGAGCTTTTACTCATACCATACCTTTATATCGCAACCTGCCTTGGAGTAAAGACACTCTATCACTGTCAATGGACAATAATCGCTGATATGCTTTGCCATCTGTTTGAGAGTCATAATAATTTAGTAAATTATAAAAATCATTCTTTCTGATTGGTCACTTGCATACATCACGTGACTTACAGCTGTACTCTAACACCAATAATTTACCTCGTGTCTTGGTATTTTTTTTAAGTAACAGCCATTTGTACATGAAGTAGGAAAGTTAGGACACACCATCTTGTGATCCTGTGAAGCATATATTGTTTAAATAGTATAAATAGTTTTTGTTATATTGTTTAGTGGTAACTATCGGTAACTATTGTATCATTTTGATCCATATTTTGGAAATGCGCAGGAAGGTTGGTGAAGATTTTGTACTGCATAGAATAGGCAATGTGCACGAACTTGGTTTTCTAGCACAAAGCATTATGAGAAACCGCGTACTTGTGCTATTTTGCATCCAATAAACATTCAACAAATAGTTGATTCTTATATATTCTGCAAGAAAAAGACAGAATCTTTTTAGATATTGGAGCAAAAATTAGCTCAAGTATCTTCTGATTTCTTTTTTCGCTTCCTCTGTACTCAGATTCCCATGATACTTTGTGAGCTTCAATGCATATTGCCTATTAAGGGGCTAATGATAAGAATTCAAGATAGTGCGCGGAAGATTGGTAACACACAGAATTGACCGATTGGCCCCTAGCCGTCACGTGGTATAAATTGTAAAATAGTTCGGACATTGTTGTCTGACTGCCGTAAAAGTGTACTAACATTTGAACAAATTATTGACTTGAATTATAAATTTGTCTCTCTGAATATAACCAAAACCTTGTTGTTTAACACTAATTCAAAATGTTTTTGCTGTTTTTAAGGAGAAAAACTTATCAAAACATGTTGAAAATTTGTTCAAAAGTTAGTGCATCGTACGGCAGTCAGACAACAATGTCCGAACATTTTCGTGACCGTAACAACACCATGTAGCACAAATTACACCGGGTGATCAGCTTGCCTCCAACATATTTTTCCATACATTTCTTGGTAAAGGCGGGCCAACTTCGGTCGCCCATATCTTCGGCGCTATTTTATAAAACCACTTCAAACTTTCCACTTTTACTAATTTTGGTATGTTCTTTTCAAATATTATATTTTCATTTGTGTTTGATTAAAATTTAAAATGTCACGCAATACCTGATAAACCCTCGTCATTGGGAACGACCAGACTTGAGTCAAAAATTATGGTCACGTGAACGTATTTAGCATAACCGGAACTGCGTTAGTTGGCGAGATTGTGACGTTGTCATGTCTGATTGGATAAACATTAGCTTCATGGACTTTGATTGGTTTATTCGATGACATCTATTTTTTTCTTTACCTTGCGCAGTATGACATGACTTTTCCTTGCAATTGTAAAAATCTTCAAAGAAATATGTTTTGTTACCATAGCAACACTTACCTCCTCGACACAAAGCGCATACTTTTTGTTACAATATTCACACAGTCTTTCCCGCCATTTGCACTCATTAATGGAATGCCTCTCAATTTCTAGTCTGGGTAAAACAATCTCACAGTTCTCGTTTGGGCACTGAACAGCCTCGTATGGACAGACATCTCGATGTCCCTGAAAAAAAAAAGCGTTTTCCTTTGTTTTAGTATCATTGATCATGGGCAAGGAGTGTGTGGCCGTGTGAAAGCTATTCGCTATTCTTGTTAAATAAAACATAATTAGAAATAAAAAAAAAAAGAGGAAAAAGAAAAAGAAGAAAAAGAAAATAAGAACATTGCAAATATTTACGCAAATTATCTCTCCTTGCTGCACACGCGCGCCGCCCCGCGCCGCGCCCGATTTCCCGCCTTAGAGCTGCGTAGTATGTAAATGAGTTCGTAACTTCAAAGTGTTGTGTCCAGTACAAAATTATGGCTGAAAATTCAATCATTTTCATCGTTTTAACGAAAAAGGTAAGATAATGTCTAGTTCCTTAAAAGTCTTACCAAGTAATTGAAGATTGTTGAGGGGTTAAATTAATTAATATAATTCAACATTAAGCTTAAATCTGGAAAGAAAAGTATGAAAGGTCCACCAACATCGCTCCTTGCTAAACCAAGATGGTGGACCAAGAATTTCTTCTTTTATCTGGTAAAATTTGTGTTCATTTAAAAAAGTCATTGTATTTCTTCTTAAAGACTTTGAAAACTAGCATCTCAGGCAGGGATATTCAATCAATATCAATATCAATATTTATTTTATCTCTATTGTTCAGCGAGTTTACGTGCACAGCCTGCAGATAGCTTAACTAGTCGAGGCAGGCTGTGCAGACACTTTATATACATTTGGACATTAACCATAATTGAAGTGTAATTATAACAATATAAAAAATTAACCGAAATACTCAATATAAAATATTAACCGAAATATATTTCAATGTAAATCTTAAATATATTTAATGTACTTAGATATTTAAGCTGTAAGTCTTAATAAATTCGACGAATGATTACTTTGAGTATTGAAGACACCTTGTCTTAATTTTGAATTTAAGTCTTATTTATTCTTTCTTCAACAAAAACCAAGAAAACATAACACATTAATATACCATTGCATCTCGAAGCTCTCCACTCCATTCACAGCCCTTAAATCCATTTACACATTTCACCAACAATGACAAGATTGCTCTGTGACAGGCTTGATCTGTAAATACCTAAATACAAATATGAAATATAATGGTTAGATATTAAAATTATTTATTTATGTTTTGGTAAGGCTACATTCATTATATATGGCTGAGGGGGGGGGGGGGGCAGGTGAAATTTTTATATACTAGGGAAATTTTAAGATCCCCTCATTGTAATAAGAAAAAAATCATGTATCCCTCCAGGGTTTAATAAAATTCCCCTGAATTTCACCTGCACCCCCTCCCCTGCCAGCCATTACATAATGAATGCAGCCTAATGATAAAATATAGATTTAATTCTGTGTTGGGATTCCTGTGGTAGGGGAAGTGGGAGGGGGCCTGAGTGCAAAAAGTCATTTTCTCATTACAAACATATCATCCTTGACTTCAAGACCAAATGAATTTATAAATTCTAGAGGTACTGTGAAGAAGATACAGCTTAGAGAATGGTATTATTTAGGAGAAGGGCTGGGGACTACAATTATGAGGACACCATGTTTAGATTATGCTAATGACTTGTCCATACCCCCCCCCCCCCTCATACCCTGTCTTTACTGTTTAATTTCCTTGCAAAAATTTACTTGATGCCCTCTCTTTTTCTTGCATAACTGATTGGTAAGCTTCACCTTCCCATTTGCACCAGATCTCCCTTTCTCAAAAAAGCATAATTATATCCACACTTTTGAATTCCTCAGACTTTAATGTTCCTTTTGAGTTAACAGTTAGTTAGTCTAGTCCATCTCAAAAAATGCTTCATTATGTGACCGGGTGAAGTTACATCCTTGGATTTTGTGAAGAATGAGAGGGGAACATCTAGTCCATCAGGATTACGGGAGAGTATGTTACTCTCGAAGAACCAAAGACAACAAACCACACAGGTCAAACACATGGGCAGAACTGGTTTATTGCACATGAAACGTGTGTATATTACAAATAGGCTCGTGCCATATAAGGGCAAACAAGTATTTGATTACACCGGGTGTAGCTAGCTAAACTTCCAGTCAAGTAACTCAATAATTGTAAGAGACTACAAGAATAAACATTACACAGACACCAATGACAATACACTATGTCAACAAAGGATCTATGCCTAAAAACCTATGTGTCTCTTAGTTCATATTACTTGTCAAGCTATGTGAGCTAAATGCTTTTTACAATAATCAGGACCTTAAAATCTACTTGGCTACAATTAGGCACTTACATGTAATAGCTAATATTAGGCAATTCAGGCTAAAAATATCAACTAAAGTAGGCCTCAACCATAATGATGTTCAATACCTACACTCCCAGGAATCCCTTCTGTAGCTTTTTTGTCATGCTAATTTTCACTATTGTCTTGGTATTCTTAAATAGGAATTTTAACATTTAAATATGAAAAGGACTATTTTGAAAAGGATTGTGGTAGTTTAGGTATGAAACATCATTAAGGTTAGGGTCTAATTATTACAGCCTATGTTGGACACTGATTTGGTCTTGAAATGTTTTTTAAAGTTTTACAAAATTAATCAAGTCTTGGTGTAACATTATGATGGATATTGAATAAGTTTGATTCAATTTATTTCTTAATAATTATATGCCATTCATCAAATATATATTTCCCAGAAAGTAGCCAGAGGTTTAATCTAGCATATCCCCTGAACCATTATTTTTGCCAGCTGTCGATCACTGCTTGCTGAGGAATGCAAGATTTAATCTCTGGCACCTGGGTAAAGTATCATTTGTGACTATGTCTTTAGTGATCACCTCTTTAGATAAAGTCAAATTTGTCCCCAAGAGGACATGTCAAGCTTTTGCCATTTAATGCCACCTTCATGATGCAACACAGTATTGGTCTTCAAAATAGTCTTCAAATCTCAATATTACATTACGTTGTTGGTTATTGTTCAACAGATAATGGGGTTAATATCATTGCAAAGATACCCAAGTATGAACACACACACAGGGATAAACCAACTGAGCCATATATCAGTCAGCTGTAGATAAGGATGCTCTTTCAGGCTTTAACGTAAATTAAATGGTCCAAGATCTCATTAACCAGGTAATTTAATTTGGCTATATTTAGATATCTTAGTGGAATAAAATATATATATTACCTTAAATAAGATATGATATCATTAATATTATATTATCAATAATTTATTGAATAATTTATAAATATAGCTTAAGGAGGCTTGAAATGGTTTTTGAAATGACATACACTAACAAAAATGGCTTGTAAAAATTTTATCTGGTTAATGTATTACAGAAAGTAGACCCAGAAGACCAAAGACCATAAAGTAAAGATCAGGATGAAATTAAAAATATGATGTGAGACGTTGCTATGACAACGATAGAACACTTCAAATGTGCACAAAGCTTTTCATTAAAAAAATCATGACTTAAGAATGGCACGTAAAAATTGTTTAAAATGTGCTTATTTTATATTCATGATCCAATCTTTGATTTGAAAGAAAAAGAAAAATTTTTGTAAGAGGAAATTCTTAAAAATCAATTAAGTTTATTTTAGGATGTTCCCTCTTACAGAATTTTTAAATTTTTTCTTAGCACTTACAAACCCTAAAAGAAAAACCAATAATATAAAGTTTAAAAAAATTTTACCATCCAGTTTTTAATAGTTTCAATACAAGATTTTTTGAGGACCAAACTTTGATTTTGATTTTAATTTATGCATTGTATACGTCATTAAGAGTGTGCGCACAAAAGCCATTTCGAGCCTCCTTAAGTGTGTGTTGGTGGTGGAAAAAGTCAAAAAACATTGATGCCTCAGCATTCCATTAAACATGGGCAAAACTTATGTGGGCAAACGTCTTTAAAGAAAGACTCCCAAAGTCAAACAAAAATGAACCAACAAGTAACTCACCTTACATATAATTGAGGGTTCAATTGCATTAGCAGTGGATACCATAAGTAAATATAAACAAACAAATAACAAATAAAAAAAACCCACCAAATATATAAACCAAATATTATTGGAGTTCAGAAAGTCCATTCTAAGGATTTCCTCTACAAGATATTAATTAAATTATGTGGAAGTAAGCTACCTTTTCAACTTCAATCTCTTCTCTGTCAAGAGGACATAGTGGCACATCTTTACTGTAGGGAAAAATTAAGGAGAAAGATGGGACTAGTCTGTGTTGTCGGCTCTCTGGTGTTCCTATCCCTTCCTTTCCCCTCTCCATCCCCCTAGGGCTAGCAAGACAGGCTAAGGTCTGATCTAATACATTGTGTATTTGACATGGAATTTATATTAAGAATAATAGTTTTTCCGTGAAAATGGATAACTACAACACAAGCTAGAAGCAAACATTAACAGTTCAAACTTTTTCAGTATTGTTTCGTTTTGTCACCTTATTTCCCAGGATTCAATGTTACACTTTTAACGACAAAGTCTAAAAATAGAGTACTAAATAACATAGCTCTTTGTTAGTGGGAGGTTCTGTTTTCCTTTTTATGGGTTGAATTTAGACCTTTTTTTTTTGTAACGGATGATTTGCTCTGAACGTGCTACGCACTTCGACATAAAAGACAACAAAGAACGTGGCTTTTTTTTCTTACATTTTCTTTATTTTACTTCCTTTTTACGAAACCGGTATAGTTTATTCAATATCTATTTGATGCTTATAACCAAGTTTAACTTTTGATAACGTTACTATTCTTGTTTGTGAACTCTGGCGACAATTAAAAGCGGAACCAATGATTTTCTTCAGTTTTCGATTCAGAATTCGTAGCATTACTTTATTTTATTATCCTAGAAAAATCTTCATCTGGTTTAAAAAAGTTCATTGTAGGTTTTTTTGCCGAAAATTACAATGTAGCAACAAATAAATTGATAAATTTAAACAAAACCATAAAAGCTTGAACTTCTTGCATGCTCGACCAACACGATGAATCCTAAGTCTTAATACTACACTCCAAAACTGAAGAAAACAGTTTTAAAACAGGTTTAGAAGTCCAGGAAATCGTTCCTAAGGGAAAAAACACACCAGGAACACCATGAAATCGGTTTTTTGAATTAATGGATTATTCTGCTTTGATAAAAAAGTTCTGAGAGCGCTGCTCACTTTGAGCTTCTTCGTCTAGGCGTTATGCTACTAGGATTCGTCATTACCTCAGTTCTGGCTTGAGACAAAATTTACAGAATCTATGTCCACACTTTGCTATTTGTAGTGGCTCACGGAGAATCATCTGACATATCGGACATTCGTAGTCACTTGGTACTGGAGATAAGCACTCGTTGCTGTACCCGCCTAAGCTTTTATCAACCGACATTTTGTGTCGATTTTAATCCCCCACCTCAAGCGGAAAAACTCTTGAAATTTAACGCTGAGTAAAAATGCTAATAATACCATGTAGTGACAGCATACGCAATATTAAAAAATGGGCTCTTGTTATTTATGAGTATTCCATGAGTGTTTGGAGAAAATGTGAACTCGTAAGTTGTCAGTTTTCGTCCTCTCTTTTTAGTGGCAGTCTTGCGTCCTTTGTCTTTCTTCTCTCGTATTTTTTATTTTCTTTTTATGAGTGATTTTATTTTTTTTGGTGTCCAATTTTGTTGCTCTTTTCTTATCTTTCTTCCTTTTTTTATCGTATTGCCTCACCTTTCTTTATTTTTCATGTTTCTTTTCCATGCCTTTTTCTTAGTTTCCTTTCCTTCCTTTCCTTTTCCCGTTCACTTTCCTTTTCCCGTTCACTTTCCTTTTTTCTTTTTTTCCACTTTTTTGCAAATGCTGAAATTACCTTCCTTTCTAGTTCTGCTAGTCACGTACGTGTTACAATCCTACACCACACCACTATCCTCCGCACTACACATACTTGTCCAAGTCACAGATGGGGCTTCGAGTAACTCGATAGACTTATCATACACGTGTATCACGTCTGTCAGGTAACAAAACAGAACCACGTGTTCATTACAGATACTAATGACCCGCTACTCAGTACATAAAGGCTAATACTCGCTTATTTGAAATCTTTGGGTAACCCACAGGCTAACTTTTGGGGACTGGTGATACACCGTAACGTGCCGGCCCGTATTTCAAAATCAGTAGGTTCATTGGCGTCAAAAATCTATTTTTTTTCCCTCTGTGATCTTCTGTGTCGCTTCGGATGGCGCTAAAACTTTTTTCTCTTGCTTTTAATCTCATACTCGCACGTAAATCTTGTATACTGCTAGGATTTATATCTGGATGTTTCTCTTTCTTAATTCACCATACCTATATGAATTATGCCAGAGGGTGTGTTTCATATCGTGTCGAACAGCGAGTGCTACTAATCAATCTCATTTTTTCTTCTCAGATTTCCTACTCGGCGCGTCTTGTACTGCTTTTAAGTTTCCTTTAATTTCCCAACACTCATACCCGAGGGGCAGACGCTACAGTTGGCGATAAAAACCTTTCACTTTTATCCGAAATGAAAAATCCACAGATAATACCGGCTAAGCCACAAACTTTTCTTTTATTGTAAACTGGTGTTAACGAATCACTTACCGTGAGTTAAGACTCTTTTACATAAACGGTTGATCCATTTAAGCGAAACTATTGTTGCACATTTTATTGCTAATGCACGTTTTTTCCCCCCCCTATTAATTATAACATTAAGTTCAGCCAGCATTACCTTTTGTAATGCAAAGTTTATACTCAATACTTCCATTTAATTACGTGCAGGAAAACCCCTGAGCATCTGTAACCTGAGCTTTTTAAGATTGCTTTTAAGCACGTCCATACTCTATTCTGAGCCACTTTGTAGAACGGAACTTTTCGTTTGAGGTTTTATCATAATGTAAGTGACAGCAGCGAACTGACTTTTATGAGTCAATAAAACACTGTGCTTTTGTGGTTTGTTGACGATTAATGTCCGATTCTGAGTTATTGAAAGCTGAGAGTGAAAGTAGTTGGCGCGCTTTCACTTAATGCTGTTTATCGGAGGCTAAAATGTTGTTCAAATATGGTATTGCTTTGCTGTGAATTCGTCAACTTCCTTCGGATTGCTGTCATTAAGTTATTTTTTTACACAATGTTCTTGATCCGTTCTTTAGAAGTAGCGTTCTCTTGCAATCTGTTTTGCTCTAAAAGACGGTAGCATTCCAAAAAACTAATAACCAAGCATGTCTAGTATTCACATGACTATCATTTCTACACGCATCGGCTCTCAGTACACTAGATAATATTTACATACTAAAACTACTTAATTCTTCACCATACATCATCCTTGTTTAGTTTTTCTTTGCTTGTGTTTCAGTTGTCGAAGAATAAATATCTGTGTTTGTCTAAGCAAATGTCTGAGTCGTGTTGCGCTAATCAGTCAGTCTGCGATGTTTCACTTGACTTTTGGTTGCTTTGGTATGTCAGTCGTTCAAGTTCCTTACAATGCTGTATGACGACTTAATCTGCCATCTTCTCAGTCTTCGTTAAGGTCTAGTGGCTTATGTGTTTCATTAGAAGAAAATCAGCTAAAGAGATCTTTGAATTCCATTCTCCAAGCAAGACTTTGCACAAATCAATGTCCATGCTGTTTCGTTTTCCTTGGCTGATGTCATTTCGATCTTATTTATTTAGTTTTTTTCTGATCCTTGCAATTATTGCGATCTCTCGTTCGTACTAGTTCTCCTACTCGCAGTTTCCTGAGCTCTTGGATAAAACGCTCAAAGAC
This sequence comes from Stichodactyla helianthus, assembly GCA_015163945.2. Lineage (NCBI taxonomy): Eukaryota > Metazoa > Cnidaria > Anthozoa > Actiniaria > Stichodactylidae > Stichodactyla > Stichodactyla helianthus. Next base: position 5,433 of record WUAP02147899.1, on the reverse strand, counting down.
GCTGAAAATAAACCACAAAAAAAGAACAGTTTACTTTAGTCATGCACCAAGATTGTTGCGCATCATTCGTTCAGCTTGTTGTAAATGCTTTAGCTTCTTGGGTGATTCAAAGAAAGCTGGTGTCACTTGCTCTATGGGTTCGATGGGGTTGCCGTTGTTCCTTTGGCGCGCTAGATGATCGAGCATTTGCTGACCCGTGTGTTTCGAGATTCGTCTGAATCAAGCGTACCTTCTCCACGTCTACTGTAACACAGGTTGCAACTACAAAGCATTGTCTTGTATTCATCCCGGAAAGTCTTGTTCATAACGCCATAGATGAAGGGATTGAGCGTCGTACTCAACTGCCCCAAAAACGTGTACATCAGATACACCTGGCGTGAGAGTGCCCAGGTACCTTGAGCAAAACCAATGAAGTCAACGATACTGATTGGAATCCAGCAAATCAAAAACCCACAGACGGTCAAGAAAAGGGTTCTCGTTACATTGATGTCCTCTATGGAGACGCGACGGGTCGAAGACTTCTTGTTCGATTTTCTCAAGCTTCGGATGCGAGCTTGGTGTTCGCGCAGCAGTTTGAAGACCGTGTAATAACACGAAGTCAGCACAAAGATGGGAACCACCACGTACACATACCCGAGAAGGGTGTAGAAATCTACCTCCAGGACCTGAAAACAGAACACCTTGCCAGCGTGGTACTGATAGCGATGCCCAGACAGGAGGTACGGCAGCGGCTCACAGCATGAAACAATCCAAACAGCAACGATCATGAACTTGGTAGTCTTGGGCGTGAAGAATTTTTGGTACTGTTGAGGTCGCACTATGAGAAAGTAACGGTTGACAGCAACAAGTGTCATGGTCAACAGAGAAACACATGCCAGCGAAGCAATAGCAAATCCCTGAAGCTGACATACGAATTCTCCGAAAGTGCGCTTCCCTGTTACGAGCACAGAAAGACAAGGTGGTGCACAAATCGCCGCCATTAAGATGTCCGCCATGGCAAGGGAAACGACGAACTGGTTTGGAATAGTTCGTAGGTTGCGGTTCTTGTACACAATCCATAGCACAAGAAAGTTCCCGAGAAGTGCCGCGATGATGAAACACGCACATACACTCGTCTCAAGCGCCACTAATTTGTTCGAACGGCTGGCCAAGAGATACTCGTACTTCTTGAGCGAAGACACCACTGAAGACACCGTTGATGGAGCAAGTGAGAAATCTGTGGATGGTGCCTGAGAAGTCATTCCTCACGATGGAAATCAGCTTGACGAAATATGAATAAGTTTTTCAAGTAAAAGCAGGCAGCAGTACGACTGGTTAACGCTATTGACCGACCTCTACTTAAATACCAGTGTAATCGATACCTGTGTTTTGGAACTGGGGGCCACTTTTAGTATGAAGCCTTTCACTTTTCAACTTCAATTTACATAAATAAATTCCTTTTGTCTTTGTTGTCTTAGGAGATGCATTTTGCGATAATTCTTGCTCCATGAGTTTTGGATAAATGTCAAGTTCCATTTATAGTTTCGCTTTATTAACAGATTTGATGTCCGATCTGGGAGCACATGGCCGTCTTAGAGTCCGAATTACGTCATCAATAGATGAATATAGAACAGATGATTTCGAATGGTTTCGAAATCTGTAGCTTGATAATAAAAATGAAACAAGAATGTGTACCTGAAGATCAGTGACTGATTCAGTCAGCTACCTTGAGGTAAATTTTACCGACTAAATTCTGATATTGCGTGAGGAGTAGTTTCCGACCTGTTGCTGGAATGCAAACAAATATGGCACATATTGGCTTCAGTAGATCGGACGGGAGTTTTTGTCTAAATGCTGACCATCTTTTAGATAAGTTTGGGATAGATTTCCTTTTTCATTAGCTTTGCTTTTGTTTTGCATTCAAGAAGATTCCCCATCAGTTTTTTTCTTTCTACCTACCATTCTTCCTTTCTCTCTTTTTTTCTTTCTTCCTTCCTCTCTTTTTTATTCTTTTCTCATTGTTTCTTTCTTTAATGCATTGCATTGATCTCCCTCTTTTTTCTCTCTACCTTTTTTCTTCCTTTTTATTCTCTGATTTCTCCATTTCTTTCCTTCATTTCATTGATTTCCCTCTTCTCTCTCTCTCTCTCCTTCTCTAAATATCACATAAAAATTACTCTAGTTAAAACACTAACAAAAGACTAGTTGACGCCGTGTTTTATGACCGAGCCAGACAGACGGACTTGCATTTGCCGGAAACTATTTATCGGTCTTTCAAATCCAATCGAAAAAGAGAAACAAGATAAATAGGAAATGCTGGTGATTTTCCTTTCTCAGCTGGTTGTTCCTGGGTTTTGTTGAACTCCTTTTATATTTACATTTTTCAAGTGTATATTAAGACAAATATTTGTTAAAGTGTCTTGAGCAAACGTAAACGCCACAAATAATGTCCGTGAGTGAGACTAGACATATATAGAATTCAGAACCGATTACGTCACGAATCGTTCATCAAAGCACCACGGGAAATGTTTAAAGGAGAACATGATGCTTTTTATTGAGTGAAACTCCCATAATGCATTGCGCACAACCATGATGCCTTGTGTGACGTAAATACTCCTGAAGGTTATAGGCATTTAGACAATAAACATGATGCATTATGGTCTAGCTTCGATTGACCTCAGTACGAACGTCTATTCTTTGTCATGCCGTATATGGTGTTGTTTGTACCGAAGCTACACCACAATGCACCTGTTTTGCCTATCTTAGAAAAAACTGTTTGTCTGTATCTTGACTAACGATAGATTTATTTTGTATAATACTTAAGCGTTTTGATTGTTTTGTTGTTGTTGTTGTCATGACAAATTATGAAGGGCTTTTTATTAATTTAGAAGCATGGTTTTAATAACGCCCTCTCCGTGACTGAGCAAACGAGGGAAAAACAAATGAAACTGTTATTTTACTGTCAGTTATTGCCGAATTAAAAGGAAAACCCTGTGAGAAACAACTTCTCAATTCGCAGCAGTTACCAGCGTTGTAAAGTTTTAACTGAACAAAACTATACGATTACTGCTTGGGCCGATATCTTTGTTCACCCCAGTTTTATATCATTATTTAACATCTGCAGGACGCGAATTCCTCATCTGTCGACAGAACGTCACCAACACATAGAAATACTGATCGAGTTAGTCAGTCTTAGTATTTTGGAGATGTTCCTTACAATAATAAAATATAATAGTTTAACATCTAGTCGATTATTAACAAGTTTCGATATTTTGATGAGCTAACGCAGCAGGATTGATGGGTTTTTCAACGTAAAACTGCCGTACGAGGCAGATAAGTTCTTCGTAACTTCCTTCTTCTTCCTCGTCTTTTTTCTTTGTATTTTCGTTGTCCTTTTCTGTGCAGTTTTCATTTGTCTTGCTGTTGTTTTCCTCGAGTCCTGATTCCAAGGATTTTAACCTTCGAAAAAGAAAATTACCATAGCAATGTATATATATGATATATTCAATAGTTAAAGAGAAAAATAGAAATTGATTTTTGTTGTTGCCCGTAAAGAAAAACGATGGATTTTGTAATTTTTAACGATTCGTGTACAAATCGTACGTATGAAGCTTAGAAATCTCCAAATTAGTATAAAACTGGGCTTGGGCTACCTGTGCTTTATGGTGGTCAAACTTGATACAATAAATGTGACGTAGTACTCACGTGATTAAGTTGTCGTCAGTTGATTCGGATACACTCTTGTCCATCGACTTTAAAACTTTTTCTGGAAGAAAATAATGATAACTAGGGTGATTGTTCCCATGTTTCATAAGATGAAATTATAAAAAAAAGGTTTATAAAATTGATAATATTATCATTAAGAATAATATTGGTAGTAATAAAGATAAATGGCTTAGCGAACAGGCTCGTGTATCAGTAGCCTGGTTACCACTAACTAGTACAAGGCTATGAAGAAAAGAGTTTCAGCGCGGTAGCGATCAAACTAGCCTTTAATAACCAGAAATTCTTGGAAGCCGTACAGGTTACGTCTTCATTTATCTTTTTCCTTCGATTTCTTTCGAATACGTATCTTGTCTAGTGTCTATAGGGGAGGCCTCTCATGGTAATCATTTCTGGTCAGTTTGAAATGTAGAAAATTTTGGCAAGTGATAAGAAAAAATACTTGCACCTCAAGAACCTGATTCAAATGCTGCTTACGTTTGGTGTTGATTTTTCAGCTTAGATCAATATAGATCGATAGAACTTGATTCTCGATCAGCTGGAAAATTTTTGTGTGGTACGAATAACAGAGATATTATATTCATTTTAACCAAGTTCTTATTCTCAGTCCCATTTTTACTGAAGAAAACGGTAACCACGGCAACGGTGTTAATTGTGGTAGATATTCACACAGCTGCTCCAGTAGATGGCAGAAAATTTACAAATTGTAAAATTTAGAATGGGAAAACGAGTCGGCTTTCGTTTAATCGGTGCGAAATAATGTTTAAAGAGGCTAATATTTCGTGTTTCTTTATCGCTTGTTATTTTACCGTAGCATAGAAGTGAAGAAATTGGGTGATGTCACTTGAAAAGTATTCAGACGGCGTTCTCACTAGCAGTAAGCACGCAGAATATTCACACAGGCTGTCAAGATTACAGGACGCAGATATACTTAGAACGATAAATTTTCCCGGTAAAGTATGTCAAAAACAAGGGTGATGTTTACCTGTTTTCGAAAGATTTCTTTCCGCGCTGAAATTGCTTTTCTCTTCTTCCAAGACAGCTTCGTGATCGTTGATTTTATCGGGAAGTAAATAATCCCGTTGGAAGTCGAACTCGGAAGATTTTTCTCGTCGATCAAACTCCTGTTCTTCATAACAAAGTCTTTTCGCTTGGTTCATGCTGTTCACTTCCTCGCGATAAGGCCTCTCTCCGATAGCAGCTTAGTAATCTTGGATTTCAAAACCTAGCACCATAAATTCATCGACGAAAAACTACAGGAAAACATTACACAGCTTTCTAGGTAAACTACAGACCGTTTTGACCCTTCAGAAAGACACGGATTCTGATTGGCAGAAAATTCGATAAATTTGCGTTTATTATTCATGTTTGGCAGGTGTAATTCTGGTCTTCTTTCAGACTTCGACATGTGACCGGCCCAACAAGTCCAAATAACAACATTTACATTCTATAAACGTCAATACACACGTTTGGTGTTCAAAAACAGCTTTTTCCCGAGACCTTATTAAAAAATATCATCACTTTTATTTGGTTTTAGTACTTGAAACTTTCGTCTTCATTGCCATAATCAGTCCCCTTAGTATTTTTATCTTATCAAACGCGAGCTCAGCGATTTATTGTTAATAGTTTCTTTTTACTAAGTAACTATGTCAGCTGGTCCCGGGGTTTGGTTCGGCTGCGGCGCACGCTACTTTAGAATTTAGGGACTGTTTATTAATTATCCCTTGGGGG
>WUAP02147888.1:0-11253 GCA_015163945.2 Stichodactyla helianthus | reverse complement strand
TGCAACCAAAATATGCTTTAGATGAATTAATTTTGAAAAAGATTACCGAAATCCTTTGCAGTCTTGGAGTGTTGACTTTTGCCTTCAGCTGCGACAACGATTTTTGAAATAGGTGTATATTACCATCATTTTCATTTCCAATGCCATCATCTCTATCATGAGCACACTAAACCTCATCTTAACCATTATCCTCACCAATCTATCATCATCATCACAATCATATCACCACCACCACAACCACCATCAACAATACATTAACCATCATATGAAAACTACCCCACCCCCTTCAAACTTATGGCTCAATCAATGTACAAATTTACATACAATTTAAACATATTTGGAAATATCATTGACACTGATGATAAGGATTTTTTTGAGTCTTAAAAGATTCAACGACCTTCTCAAAAAGAACCAAAACAGATCTATTTTCTAGGTTTATTTTAAAAAGGCTGAAATGCTCAAAAAATATTGCGTGATCCCTTCAGACGGGCTGAATGTGACCAGTAATCTCATTCACAAAAGTTTAACAGCTACAAATTAGTAAAATTATCAAGAGTGATTACTCAGAAACGTTAAAACTACACTGCACATGTACACAATATTATATATTTAAAGTATTTCTACATGTAAACTTAAGCTTATGACCACTGCATGCTAAAGCTCATTTCACAGACGATTTGTTCCTGAAAACAAGGATTTCTTTTTCAAAACAAATAAAAGCAAAACTGTATTTTTGAATTCAGCTTGACATATAAAGATCGATGAACTGTTTTCCTTACCTTTATAAAATTAATTCCCGGGCAAAGATCCGCTCCAATGATGATCTTACAGGTTGAGTTATTTTATCAAGTGGCCTGGGTTGCGAAAGCCTCCAATGAGACAAACTTTTCTTTAATTAAAACCCCGTATCCGTAACGGAACAGGAAGAATTTGAGTCAAGGGTCAAAAAGGAACTCCTAGTTTATAAGTGTGTTTTGGTTTTGTGTGGAAATGAAGCTTGTTTTGGTGAAAGTTTTGTAAAATTTTCCCCCTTCTTCAAACACTGCTGGACTCAATTCAATCAATCATTTACATAATATACAGGACAGCGGAGCTGCTTTATATGGGAGGGGAGGGAGGGGATTACAGCGCGATGTGCAAAAGTATGACCACTTTTAATATATTCGCATACTTTTATGCACTGGATTTTGCTGACAAACGAGCTATTACTCGGCATATTTGGTGATACCAGACAGCTTCTTATCTAAATGTGTCACTTCAACGTACAAAATCCCGTGCATAAAAGTAAACGAACACATTAAAAGTGGTTATCTTTTGCGCGTCGCGCTGTAAAATGTCTTAGGTCAACTCAACTAACTGTAACAATTTTTTTTCATAAAACGAAAAATATCTTCTTATTGTTTAGTAATATTTGAGATGCGAAATATACTCATGAAATAGGAAACATATACAGCGTTTATTTTCTCTGATGTAATAGTATATTGTTGTTGACCCTCTTTGCTCAAAGATGCGCCAAGAAGACAAAACAAGTATAGTATGGCAGTAGTATCGCAAAAATAAATCAAGCAGTGGGGGAAAATTAAACACAGCTACATACTAAGGGTGGTCATAGCCAGAAAATTCTGTCTTGGTGTGACGAAATAAATCAGAATAGTTTCATGATGGTTACATCACCAAAGAAGGGGGAGAAAGGTTACGTAACTCTTGAGTAGTCCGTTGTTTTTAATGTCGTATTGTTACAGATGTCTTTAGTATAAGTATAAGATAGAGAGTGATTGGATTTAGAAGATAAGCATAAAGGAGAGAGGAGACCTTATTTTCAAATTTGCAAAGTGGGTCAAAGAGAAGACAAGATTTTTAAGAAGACAGCGCGACCAACCAGAAACAAGCCAAGAACGAGAGATAATCCCTACATCTTGATTAACTAAATTCAAGAAGCTACAGGAACTGAACATTTGTTTGAACTTGAGGGCACTTGACTTGTTCACACAAGTGAGAACATTGTCAGAACATCTTTTAGGCTGCATCATTATATATGGCTGGGGGGCAGGTGAAATTCAGGGGGGATCTGAAAAATTTCTTATCAGTTAAGGGGGGAATTCAAATATTTTTTTGGACATTGAGGGGGGATGTAAAATTTTTGATAACACTCTTAAAGCTTAGCTGGGGGGATACATGATTTTTTGTCTTATTACCAGGGGGGTCTTAAAATTTTCTTAGTATATAAAAATTTCACCTCCCCCCCTAGCCATACATAATAAATGCAGCCATTTTAGTTAGAGTTTTAGTGTAAGTTTTTTTTATTGTACCCTAAGTTAGAAATTAGGCCTGAGAGTAAATGTACGTTTGTTTTCTTTGTACAATCATAGTGAATGGTTTTCTCTGGGGGGAAAAGTGACTGTTCCTAATCAAAACGGCGATAAGGCGGTCGAACGCGTCACACTTAGGACAAGCTCCTTTGTGGTTCTTTGATGTCCCGGCAACTGCGAAGTACATTTCCTGATGCATCTGGCACGTAGTTGGAGAGTAGGGTAGGCAGGAGAATGCTGCAAACTTATTTGAACCATAGGCTGTTGTATCTAACTCTGTGGTGTTATTAGTTGAAGTAAATGTGAGCCGTGGTTAGAGCAAGGGGTTGGTCGCATGTGGTCTGCTGGGGGCCGGCCAGCCTCTCCCCTGATGCTTCGGCAATGATTCTCTAACCCCTAAGATGACGGAACGGCACTTAATCGCCGGTCAAGCTCGGAAATCCATACTGTGCCTCAGCTTTCAAGGGAATGTCTCGGGGGTATGGTTAGTGTGTTCACAGTTGATTTTTAACCACCACCCGATTAGCTCAGTTGGTAGAGCATCGGTCTCTTGTGCGGGAGGTTGTGGGTTCAAGCCCCGGCCGGAACAACACTCAGGGTCTTAAAATAACTAAGGAGAAGGTGCTGCCTTTGTAATAATATCTGCAAATGGTTAGACCTTCACGTGGCTCGGATGATCACGTTAATGGCGGTCCAGCGCATTGAATATATTCATATAGATATTTGCGCGTTATAAATGCATAGCTTTATTTTATTTTATTTATTTATTTATTTATTTTTTGTAAATGTGAGGAAAAATGCTTACTATGACAATCAATGTCATGAAGATCAAAAGGAACCAAGTTAGAGATTTAGAAATAAAAAGAAAAGAAAAAGAAAAAGAAAAAGAAAAGTGAAGATAGAAAGAAAGAAAGAAAGTAAAGAAAGTATAAAAGAAAAAAAGAAAACCACTGAACAAAGGAAAGAAGAACCGAAACAAGGAGAAAACAAAGGAAGAAATTAAGAGAAGAAGGAAGAAAGAAAGAAAAAAGAAAGGGAGAAAAAGGAGGGAAAAGGTCAAACAAGCAGGAAGAAAGGAAGGAAGAAGGGAGAAATAGAGGTTTAGAAGAAAAAAGGAAAGAAAAGTAAAAGGCAATGAAAGGTAATGAAACTAAAAGAAAGAAAGAAAGAAAGAAAGCAAAAGAATGAAAAATAAATGAACCGTTACTCCAGGATCACTGAACACCAAAACGAGGATGGTCACGGTCATGACCCTGGTAACTAGTGAGCTTAAAAGTGACAACGTGAAGTTTTTCTCGTACGAGATCAAAAGATGGTCTAAAAAAACACTCAAAAAAACACACTTATCAGGCGTTAAACACCATGTAGAATCGAGGATAGCTGCACCGATGTGTGAAGTATCTCCAGTGTTAATCCTGGCTGTATCTCGCGATGGAATGGCTAATGGGGTAAGTTTGAACAAAACTGATTTGTAAATGATGTGTTATGTGTTGTCGCTAGACTTTTACCATTTTTGGGTGCGGCGAACTCAAAATTTAAGACCTTTTTTTGAAATGATACGTCTAGTTTTTTCACAATATCAAAAGACTTGAACCTTGGAAATACATTTTAGAGTTATCTATTGTTCATTGATGGCAAACAAAGGGTTAAATGTTAATGATAAACCAGCTCATTGAAACATCAATGAAAATTTTTTCTCAATGATTTTTTAAAATTTTATAACAAAATTCATTTAGAAAAAAAATTTTCAGGATTTTTAAAAACGATATTTGATAATCAGTGGTAGAATTATACACTCCAACAATCGAGGAATTATTTCTATATTATGTGAATTGTCTCTTCTATTTTATGAGTATTTCTTTATTAAAATTTTGCCCTAATTCATGTCTTTTTATTCGGTAAAATGTATTTTCTGTTGTCAAAAATGAGAATAAATTCTTCCTTAAACAATTTCTTTAAGCATTACTGCTTCTGTTTCCTATATTTGAACCACATTTTCGCTTTCTCTGTTATTAGTTATTCTTTCGATATTGTTTTTTAGTTATTTAACTATCTAAAATATCCGCAGAATTTTTATTGTCTTGAAAATAAATTTGTACATTGTAAGATTTACTCTTATGTATTTAAAATCATTTGTTAAAAATAAACATGTGAATAGATTTTAGCATTTCTCCGAAAAGCAAATGGATTAAAAACATTTATTATTCATAATGTTAATATTTTTAATATCTAATTTTATGAAATGCCAGAGCAACTTCCTAGAATTTCTCGTTTATTTTTCTTGTCCCTCAGTAAAATTTATTTTAAAAAAAACATGGGACAGTTGTGGTGTCAAAGAACAATGGGTTATTTTGATAATAAATAAGGTCATTTATTTTAAGTTTACAAAAATAATTTTCAGTAAATTAAAATCAACTTTATTTTATTAACTCACATGCAAAAGAGACATTCAAGTAATTTTTCCAGAACATTTCCAATATTTACTTTCATGTTATACATATCTGGTGCAGAAGTTATTCAGTGCATTAAAGTATATTATACATGTAGCAAATTGGTTGAATTTTACATGTACTTTACAAGAAATTTTAATTTAGAGAGAAAATCTCGCCATCCTCAAGCTGTGAGTTCAGTACTAGTAAAAAGCATCCTTTTTGTATTTTGAAAAACAACCCTGGCACTGGTCTTTGTTTTAGGTTTTTGGATGAGTAACTCTATGGTAACGTCACACATGATTAAACCATAATTTTGTTCCTTGTGTATATATTACAGGATCAGGTGATTATATCAGGTGATAATGTTTATAGTGCATTTTCCCTCTAAATGAGATCACAAGCCAAACAACCTCAGAACTGCAAGATATTAGCTGCAGAGTTCATTTTCTTATTGGGGTTTGTGAGTTCAATCTTGATATCTTAATCTTTTACTCCTTCAAATTTTGTTTGTGACATTACAATTTCTTTAGAACCAGGCAACAATTATTTTAGTCTTCTGTAGACTTATCTGCTCTTATTTTTATTGATGTGAATTATTTCAAGCATTTATATTTTGCTAGTTAAATACTCACAAGAGCTAATAATTCACTAAATTTCTTTTAAAAAAATTACCTTGAAAGTATTAAATTTGAAGTCCAGCTTTTTTGTAAATCATTGAACTAATGCTATAAATTTAAGATCTCAAATCAGTTTCTTTAAACACATATGTATTCTTAAATATATAGCAGGTTTCAAAAAATATTTAGCAGATTTTAAAATCAATATTGTCTCTTTCAATAATATTGCAGAATTGCAACTAAAATTGGAGAAATTGGTGCTTATGTAATACTTTTTCTCTATTTTGAATTATTTATTTTTATAATCCAAAAATAGATAAATTTGTTTTTGTATTCAAGTAAATCATTGTCTAAGCTGGTTTAAGGGTATTTTCAAATAGATTTTTTCCCATAAATGTTTTGGTAATCAGGTATTTTGGACCAACATCCTTGTAGATTAAGATTTTTACATAGTTTTTCAAAATTTAGATTAAGTTTGAAGTCTGAGCTCAAAGGCTGTTTTGTCTACGTTTTGATCACATGTGTTTTATACATCAGTACATGAATATTAATATTGATCACAAGTAACTGTAAGCTAAAGAAAAGATATTATGGAAGCCGTCTGGTATGAGTCTAATTTTCCTTGGAAATACCTGCTTTCTGCATATCGATCAGTCAACAGTCAGATATCGTCAAATACAAGGCATGTACAAATATATGAACTAATGATTTAAGATAATAACCTCAATTTTCCAAATTTAACTCTGCCACAATGCCCTTGAGCAATTTTTCTTCACTTTTAGGCTAGTAAGGGACAATAAATATTTTTTCTGTTTGCTTTATTTTGTCCACCATAACCTCAACTTCAAGATATTGTTCGAGGGCACAGAGTTGGAGTACCAGGAGAGGTCATTTTCCATCCACTCTTGGAATTGTGACCTACAACCAAAAGGAAGCGTAGAAAAAGGCCTCTGTTAGCAGGGTAGTGAGCAGGAACAGCTGCTCTGTGTCTTCCATTAATTAAGGAGGCTTGAATGGGTTTTAGAACTGGCATATACACTTACAAAAAGGACCCTGAAAAACTTTATATGGCTAATATATAACAGTAAGTTGACCCAGAAGACCAAAGACCATAGCGTAAAGATTGGAATGAAAGTGAAAATATGATGTAAGATGTTGCTATGACAATGGTAGAACACTTCAAATGTGGGCAAATTTTTTTCATTTATAAAATCATAGCTCAAAAACCGTTGGGTAAAAATCTTTTAAAATTGGCTTATTTTAAGTTTATGACTAATTCTTTGATTTGAACAAAAAAGAAAAAATTCTGTAATGGGAACTTCTCAAAAATCAATGAAGTTTATTTTAGGATGTTTGCTATTACAGAATTTTTTTTTTTTTTCAGCACTTATGATCCCTTAAATAAAAACCACATGCAAAGTTTAAAGAAATTTTACCACCCAGTTTTTGAGTTATAATTATTAGTTTCAATATGGGATTTTTTGGGGCAAAATTTTTATTTTGCAAGTTCAGATGACTGCATATGTCATTAAGAGTGTGCGCACAAAAGCCGTTTCGAGCCTCCTTAATGCTTATGCATGCACATAATTTTTTCATGCTTTATAAATATTGGGTTGGTTTATTGTTAACCAACATCCCATTGGTTCAATTGGTTGGACATTGGTGTTAAGTGTGTAAAATAATTAGGATGGTGCTGCCTTTGCTGTAAAGTATATCTGTGGCCATGATTAGACCTTCACTGACAATGACGACCACATACCTATGAAATAGATACATGATTAGACCCTCATTGACAATGATGACCACATACATTTGAAATAGAGAACCATGTGGTACATGGTTCTTTATTTCATTGAGACCTGAAACGACCTCTGGGGTGATCTACAGTCAGAGCACAGATAATTCACAGATCAAATTGGAATTTAGAGTGCTGAGTTTTGCAGAGGGAGGAAAACCAGAGAAAAACCCTCAAATCAAGGAAGAGACCCAACAAGAAAATCTTCTCACATGAAATGCCAAGTCCAGGAATCAAACCTGAGACTCTGCGAGTGCACTATAACTGCTTTGTCACCCTTGGGCCCTATCTCATTTATTGATGTTAAACATAGAAGGCCACAAGTTCAGTACTTATTAAAACCTATTTATTTATTATTTATTCTTACTGATGAATCCTTGAATCTAGGAAAGGGAAGAAGACAAAGATCATTAGTGCAGAAGAAGTGAAGGAAAACAAGCCATATTTAGAAGAATCGTATTTGAACAAGGCAATAATGGACAAGGATAAAATAAAAGAAATTGTTAGTCTTCCAGCTGGGATAGACTACAATGAATGGATTGCAACACACAGTATGTAATTAGATTATGCGTCATGGAAAAGTAGTGGTAATACAGTTTCGAATTCTCTGCTATGTAGGGTTAGCCTCATTTTTGTATAGAATATTCACATGCTTCAGTGAAGGTGTGTGGAATTTCAAAGTGTTTGTATTGTTGTAGTTGTTTATCCTTCGTTTTATTGTTGGTATTTATGAATATTTGGACACTGAAACGAGGCTAACCCTGCAAAAATAAGTCTTTACTCTAGAGGTACAGCGGTATTTTGCGAATTTGAAAAAGGTGTATTGTGAGTTATTATTACCACTTTCACATCTTCTTAATGCTTTGCATTTTTGGGCTGGACAGTGACAAGAAGATTAAAACACATCATTATATATGCCATGAAGGTTAATTAGCAGTGACATTAAACCATCTAAACTGAAAACAGAAATAAGAAGAAATAGACTTTTCCTGAATTCGCTTTAGTGACCACATAACAATGGTTCCAAATCAAGGTAGGACTTGATATGTCACAGTTAATGCATGATAACGTCAAGTCCAGCCTCGATTTGAAACCAATGTTTCATGGTCAATGAAGCAAATTTGGGAAAGGTCTGTTTGAACAGGTTTATGATAAACAAAAAAAAAATTCTTTCAAATTTGAACAGGTTTTATAAAAAATGTTAAGACAATTCTTTCATTTAAGTCATATGAAAGTTATAGAAGCTGTTTCTGCAAAACTTCAGAAATATATCTCTTTTTATTCTCTTTTTCCAGCATTAGGTCATTTTAACACAATCAATCTATTGTATGGATGTATAAGTGAGATTTGTACAGCATCAACTTGTCCAGTGATGTCAGCTCCAGGAGCACTGTAAGTAAGCCAGATGCTAAGGAAAAAAAGAAATGTAGCCCAACACAAAAGTTCATGTTTCAAATATCTAATTCCAGGGACAGATCAAGGGGAGGGGTGCAGTACAGTGGGTGTGTGTTAAGTAGAGACCTTTTAACTCCAAATTTTGTGACATGTGAAAGAAAAGATTAAGCTCCTTCGTGTGTACTAAAGGTTTTGTGTAAAAAGGTTGAGGCGGGAGCAAAGTTTTGCCTCTAGCTCACACTCCCTGATATTAAAGTGGTTAAATCAGGGCATGAAATTAACTTTTAAACCCACTAGCAAAACCTTGATACCAATTTTTGTTCTCACTAGCAAAAATTTCAAAGTCAGTAGCAAAATTTAAAATTCCTCATGTTGTGGTCATGTGGTCATACTTGCAAAACTTAGCTAGTTAACTTTTTTCTTACTCGCTAAATACAAAATTTCACTCACATTTTGTGAGTTTGCGAGCATTCATTTCATGCCCTGTTAAATATAAGCGAGCATGACCAAACCATGCAGCAAGCCCCTGCAGCATGCCCTCTTTTGTGTAATGATTATACAAAATGACCTGGAAGCCTGTCCCCAAGGCAAAAGCCTTAGTGTGTATGGACGTTAATACTCAAAGTACAAATTCAATGTTTTTCCATTGATGGCAAGTGTCTCTATTGCTAGTACATGTAGGCTGATCATGATTGGTTTGAGGGTATAGACTACATCATTTTTTCCTTTAATTTCTATGGTTTAGTGGATTCCATTGTCTGTATTAATTTGATATTTTTTCTTTCCTAAAAAATTCAGAACTTATTTATGGTATGACGAAAAAGGCAAGAAAACAAAGACTTTAATACCAGCTTCACAATATATAGACTATGTTATGACTTATGTCCAGAAGCATGTACATGATAATTCAGTCTTCCCTTCAAAATTTGGTAAGTGAATAAATGAATGGATGAAAGAGAAATTGAATAACTGCAGCCAACGCATGTCAGCTATCTGTTGGCAAGTGTTTTTAAGTTCCCCATTTTTGGGCCAACTGTTGGTCTACACAACATCAACACATGACCAACAATATGCCAGCACTTTCCTTTTTGATAAAGATAACTTTGGAAAATTGCATCAGGTTTTATATGCAAAGGATCAAAATTAAGTGTCATAGTTGAATGAACATGTGAATAAGCAGCTTGATAGCTAAAAATAAATTGGCTGTGAGAGAATAAACTACTGTGTGATGCATGTTACCATGGCCACCCAAGGGTTTTTAAATGAGTTTAAGTTAGCCAATAAGATAGCAAGAATTTATCTGGGCAGATACATTTGCATTGTGCACTCACTCAGTCTCAGAGCATTTTTTTTTATTTGTCAAAAAAATTTTCCTTTCCAAAATTCAACCGAGGACTGGATCGAACTCATGCCACACAGAATTGTGGGAATTAATTTAGGGACAAGATCAAAAAGTGCCGCCATCTTGCAATGGATTCTGGGATTGATTTTGGGGACAAGACAGAGTTCGTGCCCAGTCTTTCTTTGAATTTCAGAAAGGTGAATTCTTGCTACAGTATCTGATTGGCTAACTTGTGAAAAAATACATTGGGTGGTCACAGTAGCATGCATCATGTAGTAAATCAGTAAGGATGCGGAATAAATAGAGTGAGCAAGTAAACAGATGAATGATTGAATGAGAAGTGGATGAATTTATGAGCATTATAGCATTTTAAAAGTTCATGTTTTGTTGGGAAAGGTTTCTTAAGAAGCGTAAAAATTTATTCAAACTCAGTTCATTCTACAAGTAAATATCAATTATTTCTAATTTAGAATTTTTTCCCCCCTAGGTATGACATTTCCGAGTCATTTTGTTGCAACTGTAAAGAAGATAGAAAAGTTACTATTTCATGTTTTAGTTCATTTATTTTTTGCTCATTATTTGGACCTTGTCAACATGGGTCTCCATGAACACCTAAACTGTGTTTTCATGAACTTTGTTATTTTCAATCAAGAATTTAACACCTTGGATCCAAAGGAAATGGCTCCATTAGAAGATCTTGCTCAAGCCATGGGGCTGATTCCACCATCTTCAATACCATTATAAACCCTTTTCATTAATTCTTATCAATGACATCATCTGCAGAAAGCTAAAATTGTTAGATAGTCATCCTCCATCTTTGACATTCTGTACTTTTTACCATGCATGCTGATGTGGTAAGTTCATCAGTTGATCATTGTATCTTTTTCCCCAACAAAGTAGATTGATTGCTTGTTTCCATCCAGGGCTTGATTAATTGCAGCCTGCCGATAGCCAAAATGCAGGTCAAATTTTAATACTGGCAGGCAAAAACAATTTTGAACTGCCAAATGGAAAATAAAATGGCAGGGAAATATTCATCCAAAATTATTTGTACTGTGGGCAAAAATAAAAAACTGTCTGGCCATATTTATTTTCTATTTTATCAAGTCCTGACATCATTGGACACTTCAGATGATGTCATATATTTAAAAAATGGTGCTGGTTGTTATTAAAGGGGGGTATAATATACTATTAATGGTTCCTAATATCATAAAGATTATTGGCACCTGTATGTGTTACACACTCTGTAGCATAACTAGGTTGACAAAGTTAAGGGCAAGTGATAAAAATGGTCGGTGAAACAGCAATTGAGAGATTAACTTAAATAGAAGCACGACAGATTTTAGTTTAAACATGTTTCGGC
>WUAP02147877.1:0-11253 GCA_015163945.2 Stichodactyla helianthus | reverse complement strand
TCCGAAATTAAAAACTCCTTCACGCTTATGATTTTCCATTGTTTTGTCCTCATTAATTATTCATGAATTTTCTAAGACCAATTACTGTCGTTCTACTCTAAAAATGACACTCACTTGAGTTTGTTAACCAATCAGATTACCATTTGAAAACAATAGAATTTAAGTTTATATTCTATCGTGGTGATGAACTTGACAATTATCTTCAAAATTTGTCTGGCTTTTATTTTTAGTTCTGTGAGTTTTCCAACCAGTAATTGCCAATATATTTAAAAATATATAATCATGGCATCACAATTTGATAAGATATGCAGAAAGAATAATATCCTTGCCTGCACTCCACTACAAAGCTTGGTTACCAGAAAACTACCTCAAGCAAGGACCATCAAGCCAGCAAGTTGCTACACATTTGCTGAGCTCATACCTCGAACCAACAGACTACTTGGCCCTAGTAGCCAATCAGTTCCAAGGACATAAGGCAAACCCTCTTGTATCTATAACAAGTGTGTTTGGATATTTATAGGTAAGTCTTATTTAGAGTTTTGAAAACCAATGTGGGAGGACAAGCTACAAAGGTTTCATCCAATAAACACTATTTCTTTGCTCAAGTTTGTATTTTAAAACAAAAGCTTTTTAAGTGATTTTGATTCCAAGAACAGAATAAAACATGATTGGAAATTGAAAACCAAAGAGTCATTTTACGTCGTTACGTCAAAGACATGTGCTTTGAGATGAACAGTACCTAAAGAAGAAAAACACTTTTTTAAAACATATTTAGGAAGATATTTTATCTTTAAAAATGCATCACCAGTTTAATAAAAGCACAAGAAGTGAAAAATTTAAAAGCATATTTTTAAAAAGAAGACATCAAATATTATTTGAGAATGAAGGTCCGCGTGGAAATCCAAAAATTCACTCACCATCGATGGTTTTAGAAGCGCAGCTTCAATTTTCCCCTGCATAACAAGTTTTCTTATATCAGGGCTATTTGTTACCTCCATAAATAAAGACAAAGCGACACAGTGTTCGGTGGAATTCTCCAACTGATAAACACTGACTTCTTCTCGGTCCGCCATTTTGAAAGCTGATAACTAGTCAGCGGCAGTGACACAATAGTGGTAGTAATGAGGGAGGGGAGGCTAAGTCGACATTGTGACACCGTGACAAAAAAAAGCTTTCAGAAAAATATCTTTATTTCAATTTAAACATTTTCAACGTCCTTTTCGTCTTTTAACTATGTAGAGGGTCCTAAAGGGTTGAAATGGGAGCTGGGGTTTGCCTATTTTTGCCCAGAGAAAAATGCGATTTAAGAAACTGGGATTGGGAGGAAACGAAAAGAGAATGGACTGTTTCTACTTCAAAAACATGTCCAGCCAAGGGTCAACTAATGTTTTGAGAATAGAATTTGGATACTGGGAAGTAGGATTTTTTTAAAAATCGCCTTTTCAGGGAGAACCTACTATTTATCCCGTAGCTTGTCCACAAGAACTTTGTCCTGGTGTAGCCATTACTTATCTTATTTTCGGAAGAAAATAGAAGGGGAGGGGTAGGCAGACGTTGAATGTCAATTGATAACTTGATAAGTCAATTAATTAATTCGAATCAATCAAAATCATTTTATTTATCAATATTCCCATAAGCCCCGACTGAGTGACTCCTAATCATCGCTAGACTACAACAGGATTAAACCGCAAAATAAATAAAAGAGAAAAACAAAAAATCTATAGAAATAAAAGACAAATTTTGAGACTGGTTTTGGTATGCGACATGGGGTGCGCCACATTTTATTCATTTCTGGGAACAATATAATGAAGCCTCT
The DNA here is from genome assembly GCA_015163945.2 of Stichodactyla helianthus. Classification (NCBI taxonomy): domain Eukaryota; kingdom Metazoa; phylum Cnidaria; class Anthozoa; order Actiniaria; family Stichodactylidae; genus Stichodactyla; species Stichodactyla helianthus. The sequence goes on along the minus strand of WUAP02147877.1, from coordinate 9,437 downwards.
TATATTGTATTCTAGCATACAGCTCTATAGATCTTTATCATATTGGTTCCCAAAAACTTAAAGATATATCAAAACCGCAAGAGATTATGCGCCATATTTGCTTAGTTTGCTAGCTAAATAAAATTGAAAGATGAGATAACGACAGAGACTTCATGACACAATAGATTTGAACCCCACCTTTTACGTTTTTAATCCTATTTTCAAATGGCTTACAAGGTGCTGGGATTAACAAATCTTTCATTGCTAAAACTCACACAATACCGTGGTAGTAATATAGTGGTTTTTGAATAAACCCCAATCACTTCCTGATCCACAATTCTAGCTCATTTCCGGTCGCCTACGATGTATGACCGGAAGTAGAAAACCAACTCCTCTAACATCGTGATGACGTGGATTATTTTTGAATTTCTTTTAACTTTATTTGTTAATGCACAAATATGATCTTTGTCCTATTTTTGACACATTACGTAAATCTTTCGCTAATACGTAAACTACTATTTACTTTGTAAATATAATTTGAATAGAACTAGCTAATAATAATTTTGATATATATGACAAATGGTTTAAACAAACTGAAACTTTAATGAAGCTTTAAAAACAATTTTAAAAAAATACTTCTGTTTCGACACGGCTTTGTTGCATAACATTCGGAAAAGTTTTCGGAGCGCTGTCGTTGCATTTGGAACTCCTCTATGTCTAGAAAAAGATTGGGGAGTATTTGACCCTATGTGATAACTAAAAGCGGTCAGACATATCCATGCACCATTATGATGTCATGTAAAATTAATAGTAAAGGTGAAGCATAGATCGAAACGTCTAGCCATATTTTCTTAAGTAATTTGCCAGTGGGTTGGGTCTACCTACACTCGCCAACGCCTCGACCTTTGTCTCTGACAAAACGTGAACCAAGTCCGTTCACAGTATAACTTTTTGATACCTTTGGAAACCCCTTCGAAATACTAGTACCCGGATATCGTCTGAATACGTATGAAATTACGCAAGACTTCCTTATTCTGTGACAGACTGGGCTACGCCGCAAAAAAGTACTTTATTATTCTGTGACAACTAAATAATTTGATGGTTCGACCAACAAAAGACCGGAAATCAATGGCCTCGATTGCCGTCAACTTTCTGAAAATCACATCACGCAATAAAAATATGCTTTCTTGTGCCTAAATCACACGAAGTAGATCGGCCGTGAACTTTTAGCTGAAACTTCAGTAACCTTTATTAGTCCATTTATGGTGCGTCACATTTTTGAAATTATAACAACCCGATGACACCACAAGTGTTCCGCTACGCCTGTTTATCATATTCTATTGTTCTATTAGCCAATCAGATATCAGTCTGGGTCAGGCAAAGGTCAGCGGAAGGTATTTTTCACGTTCCATTGCAAAGTGGTTCCTGAGTGGATTCGAACTAACGATCCGATCCAACGTTGAAAGAAACCGAAAAAGATTCTGGAAAGGCTTAACTAGCGAACCCTGAAACTAGCTGTATATGGGATAAGAGTCAACATCCTTCCATTTTTGGTGCTGATCGGAGTGACAATTAGTGAAGTTTTGTTAATCAATTAGCGAGTTTCTTGAAAGTGACAGACTGCATGTAACTCACTTACATCGGCTGGGAGAATATTTGCCAAAACACGAGTTCCAGAGCTGTTTGATTCCAGCCAAATCACGAGATGTTCGACGTTATCTGTAAGGAAACCACGCTTCAGCAAAATTGAATTTGGTGTTTTTCAAGAATTTTATTTTGAAGTGTGTTCAGCTAGCCGACTTGTATTGAAATTGAACAACAGCAGCTTTGATCTCTTTCTGTGACTCGCAGAGAGCATCCATACCCAGATTCGATCAAAGAACTACGCAGGGTTAACGTAGGCGGGTGCTTCGACAGCCTTTGATGATTTTAGTTTGTTTACAAGAAAGACGACATCGAGGAACCCTTTTTGACAAGGCTTCGAAACTGAAATTATCCAAAGAAAACTGCTAGTGCGGAATTGGATCTCTCAAGCGAAACAACACGTACAGAGGAATTGAAGTTTTTGGCTTCGAATAATGGAGTGAGTCAAACCGAAGTGTTTGCTTGAACAATGGCAAGTCCTTTTAGTAAAATTATGGGTATGAATAAAGGATACCCGTCACCTCAAGGAGGCTTTACTCTCCCCCGAGGAAAAAAGCCTAAAATTTTGAAGATATTGCGAAGGGCTTCCCTCCATAATAAGAAGAAAAACTCAACTCAAAACCCGAGTGCTGAGCATGATGATCAACAAGAGACTTTACGACGGCCGAATTCGCGAAAATCACAACAAGCTCGCGATCTGGAAGAGCTTGAGCGTCTTCAAAAGGAACTTAGCAGTGCTGGTCTTTACTTTTGTCTCATCCTTGGGAAAAGTATGGATATTATTATAGCGAAAATTCCGGATAATACCGCGATTGTTCTTGATTCAATTATCAGCATCGATGATCTGTTAACTAGTTATATGAAACTGCAAAAAGTCAATAAAGACCTCATTCCTTATCGAAAAGATGTTCACAAGTGTATGGCTGACTTAGCGCGGTGGACTGACCAATTACTTGTTCGAGGGAATGTCAAGGGCGATTTGAAAGAAGGAGTCGAACATATGCATGATTTGGAAAGAAGTGTTCGGGAATTAGTGGACGTTGCTATTCCTAGACTCAGAAAAAGTGAAGTTCAAGAAGAAATACGGAATTCAATTTTCTTATTTGAAGGAAGCACTGAGAGTGTCTTAGTTGGAGGAGAAAATGGTGACGAATTTCAAGTATGGAATAAGAGAGATTCTGGTATAAGTGAAGGTAGTGGGACTTGTGATATTAGAGACTCACCGCCACCACGGTCTCCTGTACCTCGTACAGTACGTGATTCTGGTAGAGGATCCTATAATTGTATTATAGACACAAACAATGGCCATATGGGCCAAGGAGATGGGACATTTCATTCATCAGACAAGTTTTTGTCCCCTAGAAGGGCTCAGCGAGGCACACTCTCTAGTAGAGCATCAAAAGATTCTGAGCTTTCAAGCTTTAGTGGTGATAGTACTGTTTTTAAATCTCCAGTGGTATCACCATCTGGATCTCAGGAGTTTGCTAGAACTCCCTTCCATTCTGCAAGGAGTTCACTTGAAGGATCTTTTTTCTCAGTTGATGATCTTGATAATCACAGCGATCATGATGTTATTCCTGCAACCTTTGTTGGTGTTGTGGAAAATCATTATGATCCACCACAACTACAGAAAAAGACAAGGTCTTTTCAAGTTTACATTGAATTACTTGAAGGGTACAATAAACCTTCAGAAGACATTCTCCGTCGACCAACATCAGCATTTGATGGTTATGAGGAAACATTTAGAAGAAGTTTGTCACACAGTGCTAGCTCTTTGGCAATCCATTCCCTCAGTCAACGGGGACACCATCTTGCACCTGCTCAGCATAATCATCATGGACCAGGAGAGAACCATGCCTTTTCTTCTCCACATTTACCTTTGCCATCCCCAACACGAGAGACCCAGATTGACTGGAACCAAAACAGTAGGTCACAAGAAATGCCAAAAAAGAAATTGCTTTCCTTGGTAGAAGAGGGAGGAAGCCGCAAAGCAAGCAACACAAGCGCAAGCTCCAGTAGCATCAGTAGCACTGATGAAGATGAATCAACACCAGCATTAGATTGTCTGGATGTTTCAAGGTTCCTGGTCTATCGTGATGATGGCCAAGGCAACATGCTAATAGGAGGAGCTATTGATGCTTTAATCGTTTATGCAGCAGGGGCAAGCAAAAATGACTTGATTTTCTATGAAGCATTTTTAACAACATATCGGACTTTCATTACCCCAAAGGACTTAATTAACAAACTTCTTTATAGAGAAAGAAGATTTAGAGAAAGAGGTCACAAAAAAGCAAGTCAGACTGCATTCTTCTTGCTACTTAGAGTTATTGATGAATTAAATGGTAAAGTCGAACGGAGTATTTTGGAACAGCTAATGAAAGAAGTGTACCGTCTTCTCAGCAATGGCGATCTCTGTATTGGAAAGATCTTGAGAAGCAAAATGTTACCAAAGTGTGATAACTATTACAACAGAGTTCGCAGTACATCAGGTCCATCTGCAACTCAGCTCCCTAGTACTAAGAATAACTGCACCATTTTGGACTTTCATGCACAAGATTTGGCTCAACAGTTAACCATAATTGATGCTGCTAATTTTGGAGCTATTGAAATCCCTGAGATACTCGCATGGGGTAAAGAGCAGAGTGAAGCAAACAGTCCTAATTTAGCTGTGTTTACTGACCACTTCAACAAGGTGTCTTACTGGGCAAGATCATACATACTATCTTTTGACAAGCCGCAAGACAGGGAAAAGATCTATGTCAAGTTTATGAAAATCATGAAACACCTGAGACAGTTAAATAACTTTAATTCATTTTTGGCTATTTTGTCAGCAATGGATTGCTCAGCAGTCAGGCGCTTGGATTGGCCAAAGCATTACCTGGACCAGCTGGCAGAATACACAGATTTGATTGACAGCTCTTCATCATTCCGAGCCTATCGCACAGCTCTGGCTGAGGCCACACCACCTTGTATACCATACCTTGGACTGATCCTGCAGGATGTGACGTTTGTCTGTCTTGGGAATGTGGATGAGCTTCCTGATGGTAAGGTGAACTTTGTCAAGAGATGGCAATTATTTAACATCCTTGACACTGTCAGAAGGTTCAAACTGATGGAATATGACTTTGATGTCAAGGATGATATTCGACAGTTCTTTGGAGGGTTCAGTAATTTTTTGAACGAAGATGACTTGTTTGAAAGATCCTTGAAATTGAAGCCTAGATCAGGCTAAATACTTTGTATCTTCTGCAAACAAAGTACACTATTATTAACTCAAGTAAGTTAAAAAAATTCAAATTAATTTAAGAATGTATATATTATACTCTGATGTAAATGTATGTAATCTTTGAGGCTTACATGTAACTTCTGTGAACCACAATACATGCACCTATGTCAAAAAATGTTGTTACAGCCAAAAGCAAAAAGTGACAAGTTGAGAACAAAAGCAACATCTGTGGTAAGAGTAATTATCTGAGTTTTTGGACACATTTGAACATTGGAAGCATATATATATATAGCAGCCTGCCATTGTAAAAAGACTAAAATGAATGCATCTAAATGGATGAATAGCTGAAATACTGCCTTGTGGACTTGGCTTGTTGCTTTTGGCTGTGACAATATTTTTTGGAATAAGTGTACATGATGCTTTTAAAATTATTTGAAGTGTAAAGCTAACATGGAAGTAAAAAGAAAAATGTGACAATAGCATGAAAAAAGTGTGGCTTCCTTTGTTGAAGTTATTACCTTTTTTTCAAAACAATTTTGAGTGTTTGATATGGTCTGTAGACCTCTTTTAAATATTTTTTAGTACAAAACAAGGAGGAAATACCTCACATTCCCAAAAAGACATGATTTCTTTTGTACTTTACTGTTAGCTTTACACCTTCTCTTCAAAACAGTGTTGAGAGTGTTATATAGATTGGATTCTATTGCATGATACATTATTTACTGTGTTCAAATATTATTTTGGTATGAATGCAAATTATCTCCAAGTTCTCCGAGTGTTAGCTATAAAAGGAAATAATTTAACCATATGGTTGTAGTCTTCAAAATTCCCATAGTTTTGCCAGATTCAGTTTCACACAAATATGAATATGTTTTGCAAATATTTTTACATTTCGAAGTTTGATATGAATATCTTTTAGAGTGCTAGAGAGGAGATAAATCATTATTTTCAAAGCAGGAAGAGTTTTCAGCTTCCTAAATATGCAAGGAATGTTGTGTTTCCATTGTTTACAAATGCCAGTGTTCAGTAATCAACAAAGATCCTGTAGATTGAGACTATTCTAGACTAGAATGAATGGATTTATCAAAAAGACAGCTTATTTTTATTACATAAACAATACTCATACCCTACCCTATCTGTCTTTTGGTTTTGTTTTTATTTTGACTTTGGGTTTCTCTTTACTAATAATAGGCTTAAATTTTCCTTTCCAGAGATGGGCTTGTTCATAACTTTTTCAAAAATAGCACAGTAATGATTTCTTTGGTCTTTCAAAAGCTTTTGAATAAATCATTACTAATACCAAGAATAATAACACAGTTACTCTGGAATTAGTTTTATTTATCTCTGTCTTTATCAATGAACTAATGTTTAAAATTCTCTAATAGCTCCTGAGCTCATGCACTCCCTAAAATTTTTATAGTACACAGGGTTTTGAGAATTTCTTTTCAGGCTCTTCTTTTGTACAGGAACAACACTACCTACTTATAATTCGATTGATACTGAATTTAGACCTATTTATTGGTGTTTTGGTATCCTTCGCTTCAGCTGCCCAGCACGAACTTAAAAGATTAATGTCTCTCTGACGACCATTAGACACCCAAATATAACTCCCAATTACCATTAAGCTAATTTCTTTAAATTGGGTTATTTACTCGATAATAACACGGTTTTTCTGAGAGACCATCTTCGCTTTAACTTAATTTTTAATTAAGATAATATTAGGAAAGTCTCATTTCAAAATTTAGATATTTTATCGATGTAAATAAACACATTGTTTATGTACATAACGATTTTCGAAAACGAAAGAGTATTGTATTATAAAAAGTTACTATCTTTTTCAGTAACTTTAGTGTTAATAAAGTATTTTTGCACATTGGTCCTGGTGTATTTTATTTTTTTATTGTAGTATCACAATGCCACAAAATGCCATAATATTTTTTCCTTTGTAAACAACGTCGCTCACGAGGTGTGGCGAACTCCACCATTTGGTTCAGAGGACTTTGCGGTTTAGTTTGGTGATTAATGTTGTAGGCGTTCTGGCTTCCAAACTTATTCATCATCCATTCAAAGTCAAAACTTTTATAATTTATTCCCCGACATTTTTCTAAGTCACTTGAAAAACAAAAACATACCATCTGTTTGTGGCAAAGTTTCTTTTTGGAATTAAATAAATTCACATGTGTTAATCTTCTCGACCCACAAAACTAGATATTGCTATTACAGTTGCAAATGAGAAAACCTTTTGTTGTAAAAATAATCCAAGCGAGGCTATTGGGTCGATACAATGCTTAACGGGTTCTTAGCATCTCATTTGCATTCAATCGTAATAACAGCTATTCTCGGGCTTATTTCTACACAAAATTTAATTCGCATCATTGTGTAATTTTTTTTTTTTTTTTTTAACTATTAAAATCGTTTCCATCCTTTTACCGGTAATAAGAGTTAATCTGATTACCGACTCAAACTTTCGCCGACAAGTAAGTTTCGCCCGGTTGAAAGAGAATACCTTGAAAAATAACATTGTACAGTGATGGTGAAACTTAAGGATTCCTTTCATTTTTTATTCGAAACTTATAAGGTCAATTTTGTTACTCAATAAATCAAAATTGAAATATGATCGAGCAGATTTTGTCAATAAAAAGCTTGCGAATATGAAAAGGTGAAATGTCACGCACGTCGACGTGCCGTACTAAATAAATGCTATGGGTCATGTTGCTGTATATATGTATGTACTCAGTATTAGAGCGGTTTTCTGTAACGTAGTGACTTACAGCACGTACACGGTACAGCATGGCTTCCTTTTGTTTTCTCGCGAATCCAGTCACAAAGCGCTGTTACGGTTACGGCGAAGTACAGTATGGCTACGAACAACCCTCTTTCCGAGTTCGCGTCAACGATGCATGAATACGCAAGGCTTCGTGCTAAATCACGCTTTGTGGCGTAAAAAGACTGGCTCACTCTGTTGTCACTCTTTTCTCTATGACTTTTTCGCGGTTTACTCGTAAAAATATACTTTTAAGCAACAGAAAAAGTCAGTCAGTCGTTTCGATCCACCAAGCGTCATTTCGCACCAAGACTCCAGTTCATGCATTTTTTCGAGAACTCGGAAGTGGGCTATCTGCTATCGCTTTCCACTCATACAAAATCCGCTATGTCAAGGCAAACCCACTCGCAGCACAGTTGAAACGTCATCAATCATCACAAAAAGTACTGAAGCTGGTTATCAAGTTACATTACTCAATTAACAGGTGAACGATACTTAAACGCTCAGTTTGGGGCAATTTTCTACCATCTATAAGACCACGTTGAGTAATATTATTTCTTTGTTTACTGGTACTAACAGAAGTTGTAAGAAAAGGCAATCGTAGTTACAGCCATTCATTTTTATAGTCTAATTCACAAGTATTGTGGCTGAAGATCTTTTACAGATCCTACATCTGCGGCATTATTGTACACGGTCCATTCATTTTATTTCACAATCAAACAAAGAATTCTTATCCATTATGCTCTAATTTTAATGATTCGGTCTATTTGCTTGCGGAAACGTTTGTTTCTGACCCTCGGCACACCCAACCCTTCCCGTCTCCTCCCCACAGAAAAAAAAAAAATAAAATAAAATAAAATAATAAAATAAAATACGGTAATCATTATTTAACTGGGAGGGGGAGTACTAGAACTGGCGTGAAACCCAAAAAATTGACTCTCGGTTTGTGAAAAAAGACCCTCCCGTCCCCAATTTTTTCTCAGCAAAGTTTTACGTAATGAAAACAAAGCAACTACAGTAAAAAAAACATGAGCCAAAATTTTTTAACTTTATTCTCTAAATTCCACGCAGTCATTAGATTAAGTATCATATATTATCTTTCAAAAGTCATGATTGTCTCCACTGAATTTATTGTCCAGCGCCAGCGGAAATTTTTTTTAATTTGTGAAAACAAAGATGATGGCGGATATCGAAAAGCCACAGGGTCAGGTAGGGTTAGGCAGACGCTAAACTAAGAGAGACACGGGGGAAAAGACGGAGACAGGAACTATGCGCGGCTCTCAAACTTTTCAGATCAGTTGTATTGCAGAGCATATTAATAATAAAATTCCAAATTTGAGTTATTCTCTGTAAATTCGCGCTCAAAACGCTTTGAGCGCGCGAATTTACACAGAATGTACTCAAATTTGGAATTTTATTCGAGTAGGTCAAACGTCGAACTTCACATGAACCGAACTCATTGAAAACAATGGTTAATAAGGCGGTCTTCTTTGATGTCATGAGATTCGGCTCATGTGAAGTTCGACGTTTGACCTGGCCCTTAAAAAGCTTCAGTCGAGTCGGCGCTTGGAGATTCTATTGCAAATGTGCTCAAGTTTATGCACTAGTCGGTTAATTCCACCACCCCCCACCCCCGGGACATGGTGGGGAAATTAGCAATTGAGGCATGGTAATCTAAGATAAATCCCCCAGTACCCAGGGCAAAATTAAGATGGAAATTCTCCCACCCTCAGGGGCTGGAATGATGATTATTTGTGGTTATTTTTTGCTGTCGCTTATTCATTCCAGAATGTCAGAGACAGAAAATGACATAACATTGATTTC
>WUAP02147866.1:0-11254 GCA_015163945.2 Stichodactyla helianthus | reverse complement strand
ATTCCAAGCACTCCTGGACTGGCGCAATACGCCAACAGCTGGAATTGGTACAAGTCCAGCTCAGCGTCTGTTTGGTCGTCGATGCAAAACACTGCTACCCATAGCTGGTTCTTTGTTACAGCCAAGTTATCCTACAGAGGAGGACACAAGAAAGCTAGTAGGGGTCAAGCAACACCAGAAGTTCTACTATGACAAACAGAGCAAACCTCTGGAGCCTATCGCCGTTGGAGAAACAGTCCGCATGAGGCTGCCTGGTCAAGACACATGGACCCCTGGCACTTGTATAGCTCAAGAGGGACCCCAAAGCTACAATGTTAAGACAGAGGCTGGAACCTACTGTCGCAACCGTAGGCACTTGATTAGCACTGGCGATCAGCCACAACCTCTGGTACCCGACTCGGGGGAAGTAACCCCAACTTGAGCAACAACTTGAAATGGCACCCCCCCTGCCAAAGCTTCCACAGCAAACAATGAGGCCTCAGCGTGAAGCTAAAGCACCGGCATGGCATAAAGATTATGTGATGAAGTGACTTACTTTACAAACTGAGCCTATGGAACTTTGATAAACTCTAACTAACATCATTGATCTACATAAATTCAACTGTTATTATTTAGTTTTGTTTTAGAACTCTATTTGAGCTTTAGTGATTTAAGAGACATAATCATTCATTTTCTAGATTATATAGTTAGCTACTTATAAAATAGGGAAGATGTGACAAGTTGCGTTACCTCTATCACGTGAGTCGTGAGTCAGACCAGTGTCAATTCATTATGTGTAGAGCCAAGACACAATAAACACCTCTCTGAGCCCAGCTAAACATGTTATCAACTTCTTACAGATTATTTAATATCCTGGGATTTGAACCCTACTAACCCTATGTAGTAAAAAGTTTTTTGGGGGGGGTTAAGATCAAAGATTATAATATCCTTTTGTGGAGGGGCCAAGGGGTGCGGAATTAAATGCACTGGTATAATGTACTTTCATCACATAATTGAGCTGCACTGCTGAGGACATTCACTGTCGAGGGACATCATACATAGCATGCGCTAGTTTTCCTTTTCCTATAAGATCTGAATCAAGGCTGTGGGGGAACAAAACAAAATATTTAAAATTATTTCATTGTTTCTCTGTTTTTCATGTAGCATACCCCACTTCACACCCCTCTAAAATCACTATTAAATAATGAATTAATAATTATTTTAGAAATGAGAACCATTTTTAACTAAAAGGATAATTCATATTATATTAAAAAGGATATAAAAACAATATAGCATATAGTTAATAAACAAAATGTATTTAAAATGAGCACAACAGCCCAAGCAATGTTCTTGGAGGATGTAAAAAGGATGAAAATTAAAGTTCAGAATTTTACTTGGATGTTGATATTTTAGGCTCCCCTGTAAGAAAAAACAATGTAATTTTTCTTACAGGGAAGGCTAAAATAGCTCAAAAAGTCAAAGAAAAAATACGACACTGAGTTATAATATGACACCATTTGCAAGAAAATTCTGAACATTTTTTTTTAACATCCAAGTAAAATTCTGAACTTTTATTTTCATCCTTTTTTCAAGCTCCAAGTATATTGCTTGGGCTGCCTGTGAAATGAGGAAATAAACATTCACGAAAATATTCAAATTTGCTGTGCATCTCCTAAGCTGAGAAATCAATAAAAACTGCTGATGAACTTGAGATGGCATTTTATGCATTATTTAGGGTTGTGAGGAGGATTTGCTGTTCTTTTTTTTTGGGAGGGGGTGGATATAGTATGAGAGGCTGACCTGTCATTCATTTAGCTGAAATTTCTTTACCTGCTTAAGTTATTTTCATTTGCATTTATCCCTAAATATGCTTAAGGATAATTTTTATCTTGCTTGATATGTAGAATGAAAAAACTTCAAACAAGTCAAACTAGACTGGTCGTATGGTCCTGAATTTACCTGTGGAATCCCTGTGGTTATGAACACGTTTAAAGACCGAATTTGATTGGCTGTGTATTACAGATCAACCAACCAAAGATCGCGTAGTATCGCCATTACATCACTCTGGTTCAAGCCACAGTGTTGTCCAAGCGCGCGTGTTGGTTTGGTTAGTTTGCCGAGGTTGTTTGTACGAGGCAAAACCTTTCTAATTTTTTTCTCCAAAATAAGATGAAAGACACCAAGAAAGACGGCAGCACTTTTGAAAACGAAGATGACGAAACATTCGTCTACGTTTTTGACCGAAGAGAAGGCAACAAGCCCGAACATCGTGTCCAACTCGGAGGTGTTTTCAATTTTGCCGCCTTCAGGGATAAAGTTTGCCAAGTGAGTTTTCCAAAAATATAAACATTTTAGAAAATATTAATGATACATTAATGAGCTCATTGTAATAATTTCTTTGTGTTTATGTGTTTTTGAATATAGGCTCTCGAACTATCCTCAAAAGACGATTTTGTTTTGGTCAATACGAATAGACAGGCCATTGAAGATGATACAACATACGGTAATGATGCTAAAGAAAAACTAGATATTATCGACCTTAGATCTTTGATAGAGCTGATTATATTAATATTTCTGATAATAATAACACTGGATGATTTGTGGTTTCGTTTTTCAGAGAGCTTGATTAATGGCAGTGACACTATATATATGCTCAAATCCATTGATCAAGAGCTCACAGCTCCTACCCAAGAGAGGGTAGTATTCATCCCTCATTATGATACCCTGGTCAAGAGTGGCATGTATGAATACTATGCTAGTGAAGGCCAGAACCCACTCCGTACGTACAACAAGTTTTATGTAATAAATGCTTTTATGCTAACTCACAAGTTTATTCAATAAGGCCATGTCTGTGGTAAGGTCTTTGCATATTGTAGTCTGGGTGCATAGTATTTACATAATTAACATTAGAATTGGCCATTTCACGGTAACCAAACGGCTACATCATACCGAGGTCGACGTTGAGCAGGGGTTGATAGAGACCCTCTTTCTTTTGCCATGTAAATCAGTGCTATATATCAAAACAACCTCTTTTTTAAGCAAAAAGCCTGAAGATCAAAAGAATTTGCATTGTTCATTTGCATCTCACTTGTTCATTTGTGCGCATTTCTTGCCTTTTTGACGGGCTCTTACCTAAACCCTGAAGAATATATTACGTGCAGTCGAGGCTGCCATTGAGCAAGATAGAATTGTAAAATGGTCTATTGTTAATGGCTATTTATTATTTAACCTTCATCTAGTAACACCATTGGACTTAGCTTTCTGCATACACATCATTCCAAAATGGCACAGTACAGCTAATTTGTAAGCCAAGAACAAGGAATGCTATTTTAAGCTTATGTACTGAAGTCATAATAGCCAGCAGTTGAAAGAGCACATCAAGATTAGTAGCAAAACCCAAGTTCAGTGCCCTTGCATGAATACCTAAGTTACAGTGATTTGAAATTCAAACCATTTGTATGAGAAACCGTCCAGAAGGCCTGTGATGCCTCATTTTCATGCTTTTGTTGCATTTCTGCATTTTGATGACTTTATCTTCATATTTTGAAACTTTGCACATTTACTAATTCATATGTGGTCTTTCTCATGTGATGAAAAAATTTCCTTGATTCACTAAGCATTTGAATTATGCAGTGGTACCATTTTGGAGTAAGGCGTAGGGTCTGATTGGTTTAGCATTTTGTCACATGACCTTCATTAGTCTGCGACGTGAATACAGCACTCATGAAATTGTAAAGTTATATATGATTTGTACTTTTATTCAATTATCTAGTCTTTTTCAATGACAGTAGAATTTTCATCTGATTTTTGTTGAATGATTGTTCACAAGAACTTGGTGACAATTCTGAGCATTTACCAAATCATCTCCTGGGTAAATACATATATTCATCTCTTTCATTGCTCCCATGTTAAACATGGTTTTCTTTCTTTCTTTGTTATAGCATTTGCTTTTGCTGAGCTCATAGATAATGCACTTGCAGCTACAGCTGGCAATGAAGGTCCCAGGAGTATAGAAGTCAGATTAGTAAGATCAAATTTTATTTTCATTTTTACTTTTGAAATCATGTTACTCCAGTTTCAAGTTCTTTTTATGCTCAGCCTTAGCCTTCATTGTATGTTAAAAATTTTTGATTAGCAGAAAAAACCTATAGAATTTATATTCCATACCTTGCCATGGACTAGTAGTAAAACTATGGAATATGTTATGTCCTATTGAGGGGAATGCTGACTAAAAGAAAACTTAAGAATGGGAGTGATTTTAATTAAAACAGACTGTTCTTTGTTTATGGAAGATGAAAATGATGAAAATGAAACTATTTCATTGAAGACATTTTAATTTCTCAACAAGCTACATTTTTTAGGATTCAGGATATCACTTTTTCCTTGTGAAAATATTTCAGGGCTAACCCATCATGTTTCCTCATAAAATTTGCATGAATTTATAAGTACTTTTATCCCACACCATAGAAAATAAAGCCAATCAGAAAGCAGAAAAGCTGTTGTATATTCGTCAGTATTCCTTCCTTCCCATCAAGCATTTGGATTTTCTGTGGTATTGGATAAGTTACATGTAGATATACAATGGTTTCTCATGACATAATCTGGATATCTCACTCATCACTTGTATTTTCTTTGTATACACACTCACCTAAAGGCTCATGTGTATAGTACTAGAAAATACAAGTGAATCATGGGATATTCCATGGTATGCCACTTAAAACCATTGTATAACTAGTGACTTTTGTTTTGTAGATGTTTGATGATTCCACTGGTAGACATGCTGTAAGTGTCTTAGATAATGGAGGGGGTATGACACCACGTGAGCTCAATAACTGGGCCATCTATCGCTTATCTAAATTTAACAGGTAACATTGCTTGATCATGTAAATATGATTTTCTATAATATACATCATATGCATATCTATAAGTAGGTCAACAGTTATTTAAAAAGTGTCTAGGAGCATGTGAGTGCTTTGGGGATTTACACTCTCTTGTGGTCTGTTTGCTGCTGTTGCTTAAGTTGATAAGGTGTTTGACATACTTTATTTGCCATCATTCCATTCCTACCCTTGCCACCATATGTTTATGTTTGGCTTGCAAATCAAAGCTGAACACCCATAGATCCAAACTTGGTGGTGTCACTGTTTTGGTTGTGTCACTGTCTTTCCCATATTTGTAGATTAAAGTTAAATCTTGCTTTTTGGAAACAAAACCTAAACCTTTATACACTTACATAATATAGTGTTTCTGCCATGGACAAGCAAAGGAAATACAAAAAAATATTCCAAAAGGTCTAATCAGGTTACCATTCTTGATGCCCACTAAGAATGCCAGTTATCTTGCCCCCTTGCCATCTTGCCCCCAATGGTGTCATCTCACCCCTCAATGTATTGCAGTTTCTGAAAGAGTAATACCGGTAATTGAAATAGTAATAGTAGAAATTTTCTTGCTAACGCAAGTAGAGTTACTAACTTTAAAAACACAATAATACAGTATTTTAAATTTTTTACATGTTTCGGCTTTACTTTAGCCATCTTCGGAATGGGGTAGATATCATTTTTAATACAAGCTGTATTTATATGTGACTAAATGTTAATTAGACTATTAATATAAGATGATTGACAAGTGATATCAGTGATATGAGATGTAATGACATCGGAAATTATAGTAACAATGAATTTGAAACTGAAATTTCTTTTCTAGTTCATGAGTTTTGCCATATTTCTAAGCTTACTAGGTGATGACAATCGAGTCGTTTGGATTTAGTTAATCAGGCTATGTTTCGTTACGAAAAAATCCACAACTTTGGGAAGACGGCTTTCGCATTGCAGCACAAAGCATTCACATCAAAAACATTCAAACCTCAAGAAGTGATATAAAGTAGATTCATTATTAAACTGAAAAACACTTGGAAATATAGTAGGGAATTTGTGAATTCTAAGTTCTGCCATTTTAGTATTATGTGGATAAAAAGGTAATAAAAATTTTTTTACACTGATGTAGAAAAAGCCAGAAAAAAGGCATCAGCCTATAAAATCTCAAAGTTATGAATTTTGAAATTCATTAAAAAATGGATATCCAATATAGGATTGTGTCAATTTATTTCCCAGTGTTATTTCTTTGAGTTTTGGTGCTTTAATCTGGCGATGAGAATTTAAGGATGCTTTGAAGAACGAGTCATGGCATGGCATGTTTGTTGTTTGTCTTACTCGTTACTGATTTTTAGTAAAGTTGAAGAGGTTTTTTAACAGCAACATCCAGTGGCATGTAAGTTTTTACCTAACTTTAATTGAAGACGAAAAACAACTTGTTTGCTTCTGAAGTTTCAATGTTTCTCTTCCTTTACTCACCAGCACTTGTATTTTATCCTTGTTTGGTATATTTACAGGTACTGTATTACATTATTTTAAGATAGGTTTCACAGGTCTTAAAGTATTTGATAGGTGGGTGAAATGATACGTAGACAAACTTCAGTAAGCGAAATGATACACAGGCGAAATGATTGGTTACCATTGATCGGAATGGAGCTCAGTCGATTGCGATTCACGCTAATGATTTACATTTTGCTGGTGTTTATTAATTAAAATGTTTATCTTGTTCAAACTGTTTAATTTATCAATGAAAATGAAATACTTCCTTTTTAAGAGACTGCAATACATTGAAGGCAAGATGGCATATACTAGGGGGCAAGATGACTGGATACCCCCACTAACCTTGACACTTAAGGCGCCAACACACAGTGCAACATTGCAGGCATGGCTTGCAACATTGGTTTGCCTGGAACGTTGCACGCAGTGTTTCACGGTGTGTCTGTGCCTTTACACACTGTACATGTAGCCTTGCTGCCATGGAAAAGCAAACAGAAATACCATAAATATTCCAAAAGGTCTAATCAGGTTACTGTTCCTGATGAACCCAACCATAACACCCACCATGACACACACCTACATGTAGCCTTGCTGCCATGCACAAGCAAACAGGAAATACCTAAATATTTAGAAAGGTTCTTTGGAAAGGTCTAATCAAGGTGTAATCAATAAATGGTCTTTTTAAAAGTCTTTTAATTTTAAAAGTCCTAATCTAAAGTAAGGAATAAGAGACATGATAGTAATAGTTTTAAATTTATCAAAATTGTTAACAGTGCGAAGACAACCAAGCGGCCTCCAGTTGATGATGAAGTCCCTCGTTCTCTGAATAGTGATATATCATACTTTGGTGTAGGGGGAAAACAAGCAATATTTTTTATTGGAAGTGCAACACGGGTAAGCAAACATTTAGGACTCATTGGTGTGTGATGATCTTTGGATAGAAGTTTTATTTAATAATTTACTTTCCATATTGGATGTAACTTGTTTAAACAACTCATAAATAATTAATGAGGAAAACACAATAGAAATCATTGACCATGAAGGAGGTTGTATATCTGATACAAAATTGTATTCATTTGCATAAACTTTAACTTGGATTTTTTGGGCAAAACTTGGTTCATTTCAAAAAATTAAGTAGAACATGAGAACATACACCTAGACTTTCAGTTCAAGTTGTAAATCTGATACAACATGGCTGCTCATTTTGTAAATGCTACATATTGTATATAGTAATTCATTTATTGTTTCTCAGATGATCACAAAAACCAAGGACTGCAGTGATGTACACGAACTTTCCATCTCAAAGGAAGAATTTGAAAGAAAAGAAAAGAACAAAGAGTCAATTTATAGCGGTACAATTAGAAACAGAAGGGTAAGGCTTGGTACAGCATTGTCAGTTTGAAACTGTCCAAATCTAAAAAATGAGCTTCATTCTTCCATCCCATGATAAACTGGCAGTAACTTGTGGTTAGGATGGAGGGTAGGTGCCTAGCAGCAAGCCAATAGGCAATGGCAATTAGCTGGCAGGAGGTAACCATGGCAACCTAGCCGCAGGTCAACCTCGGCACCTGTCACACTGCTTACACAGTGGAAATAAGCTACTTACCTTGTATAACCAGAGGAGGGTGGAAGAATGAAGCTCATTTTTTAGATTTGGACATTTCAAAACTGCAATACTCAAGCAATGGGTAACAGCAACTTGGCTACGGCAACCATGAGGCCTATGGCCGCAAATGTGCATGCGCAAGATCTCGCACCGCTGGCCAGCACTCCACTCCAAGTTAACTTTGCTTAAACTTAACCACATGTAGGTGTCAGAAATATATAAATATAATAATAATAAATATGTGTTTATAATTATAATGTCCATGACATGCTTTAGAAGAATAAAGTGCTTTCTTAGTAATTAGTTTTTTGTCCTATGTTTTACTGTCCTTGTAATTAGCTTTTTGTCTAGCATAGACTGTGTCAGCATATAGACAACACATGGATATATTAAATAATTATTAAACACCACTTCACTGATGTTTTCAACATAAGTTTTTGATTGGAGTAAAAAAGGATGAAGAAATAACATCAGAAACGTCATTGAAGTTTAGTATATTTTTTGGTGCTTATTTTCCAGCCAGGTGATGGCAGTCATGTACCAGAAGAAGAGGACAGTGTGAGAAGACTTATCAAAGAAGAAGATGACAAAGAAAGCTTTACAGCTGTAGTCATCACTGGGGTTTCTTCACAGCACAGTCATTATCTCAAGACACAGTTTAACCAGTGGTGTAGACAACTAGCGTAAGTCCATCGAGAATCTTTTTATCAAAGGACGTTCACAGGGAAATCCAAAAGAAAAGAAAATTTCCTGAAACTTTGATAGTTGATAAAACAATATTAGACACACAAGTAAACGCAAAAAAATTGGGGGGTCACCATTCGATCTTTTAAGTAAAATGATTTCGCGCCTATCATGAGCTGCATGACAAGATATCAAGAATGCCAGTCAAATCGATACGCAAAAAGTCAAATCCATACGAATGCCAAGTCAATTCGATACGCATTCATATTACTATATATAACTAATATAAACCATGAATATGATGTAAATAGACTTGGAGATCAAATGATGTAGAATTTTTTGACTGTATGTTCAGTTATGTTTATGGTTTTTTCCTTACTATAAAGCAGCGGCCATATCCGTGTATTGTGCGATCACCATTGTGAAGAGAATCTCAATCACTCAGCTTGATGCATGTTCATAAAACACATAAATGATAAAGCCTAAAAACCTATTTGAAAGACCTATTTGCAGTCTTTTTTCCTCTGGCTGATATATAAATAGCTTAATTTGTTGTTGCATTTCGGTCTAACTGTTTACACAGAATCAGTTCTTTGACGAACTCTATAATAACGAATTTGTGAATGATACCTTTCAAGTCTTTTAGTTTCATAAGCAGCTATGATTTTTAAGTGAAATGGCTTTGTATCCTTCAATTTCAATGTTTTGACGTTCATAACAATCGATCGAACCATGTTACTACCAAAACAGGTAGAGTGTGAATTGGGCTCAAGAAAACACACTCGACGGTGACAACAAAGATAACCTTCACGTGGGTTAACATGCTGTACCACAGGTAGCCCACATTGATTTTTTTGATTTGCGGAATTTTCACAAAGTGAAAAATAGTGAATGAGGGATGCTTCGCGGTGCAACA
Source organism: Stichodactyla helianthus (assembly GCA_015163945.2). Classification (NCBI taxonomy): domain Eukaryota; kingdom Metazoa; phylum Cnidaria; class Anthozoa; order Actiniaria; family Stichodactylidae; genus Stichodactyla; species Stichodactyla helianthus. The sequence continues at coordinate 1,701 of WUAP02147866.1, read as the reverse complement.
GCTCTATCAAAAGATAGAAGGGCAAATTGGTCTTTCCATGAGCATGCCTGTTTAAAGTGTTGTTACAGCCTTCGATGTCGTTGTTGGTACGGATGACTTTTTTTACAACAAGCAAAGATTGCCGCTTTCACTTGAAGAGTCGTTACACTGTTGTAACACAACAACTTGTTCACGTCTGACATTTTTGGCTCATTCGCTATGTTTCTTTTGCTTTATTCGCCTTTTGATTGATATAAACTTTTTTTGAGATAAAAAGTGTGTGTTTTTAATAAAGATTTTGACAACAAGCAAAGATTTCTTACAAAAATCAGGATAGTTTGCCACTTTCACTTGAAGAGTCGTTACACTGTTGTTGTAACACAACAACTCGTTCACGTCTGAAGTTTTTGACTCATTCGCAATGTTTCTTTTACTTTATTCGCCTTTCACAGGTCTCACAACTTATTTGATTGGTAGGCAAAACGATACTTTAAATTCATGGTTAATATAAAGTAATATGAACGCATATTGAATTGACTTGGCATTCGTATCGATTTGAGTTTTTGCCTATCGATTTGACTGGTATTGATTTGACTTCGGAGCAAGTTGACCGGATACCGATATCAAGAGACGAAAACAAAAAAATAATTTAGGCCAAAAACTTACACATCATTGTGAGAAAAGATATTAGAATGACTTTGTAACTAATAAACTACTTTCAGAACGATTCTTTTCTAAGCGGTATTAAAATTAATTTTTTTTTTGAGGAAAATAAGAAAGCACATCTCGAACGAAAATGGTGCTTTTTGCCTTTTTCGTGGGTTGAAATGAAGCAGATGAAGTCGCATTTTGCTGCAAAAAATTAATGAATTTGTTTTAAAAAAAACTGAGTGAATGCTCATCCCTAGTATTTCTTTAAGTATATGTAATAAAAATGGGGGTCACCATTCGATTTGGAGAGAGATTTAATCTCAAAGTCTTTATCATTCACTTTCTGACAAGGAGTGTGACATGGCGCACAGAAACTTTTCAAAACAAGCGATATCCATTGTTTTTCTCTGTTTTCTTAGCTTATAAATCAAAGTCTTGACGGCTCAACACTTTCTTTTTTATAATTTTTCCACTTCTAGATGATTTTTATGCATTTTTTAATAATATTTTGGATGAAAGCTTAATTTGAAAACTTGAAGCTCGCAATTCAGCTTGTCAAGCAATATAATGTGACGTGTGCAGAAATGCTGTGTGTGAGCAATGCCCACAAATGTCCTTAATCAAATGATTGAGAGTATTAAAAAGTTCTGAGTTTTCAAAAGAGTTGAAAATCTAACATGAATATGAAGATTCAGGAACTCATATTCGGCAAACTAAAACTCAGTAAGCATGGTCTTAAGTTGCAGTTATACCCAGTTCCGATGGGGTGTAATTTGTAAATATTTTTCTTAATAAGGTTGATATAACTGGCCTAATACAAATGTAGTATATTAAGATAATGGGTACCTCACCCTAGTGACTGTATTTCTTAAGGTAGGGTCTAAAATGATTATCTATAATCATCCCCTCCACCATGATCAGTACTACCATTCTTAGATCAGAATTTCAGACTAGGTACTGTAGGGATGGGGTCTGGGAAAGCAGTATTACCTATAACAGAGCCCCAAAAGAAACTGGAATGAGCCAAAAGAAAATGGAATAGACAAGGTTGTTGAAACTGACCAATTAGAG
>WUAP02147855.1:0-11256 GCA_015163945.2 Stichodactyla helianthus | reverse complement strand
ATTTTATATATGTTTAGTTTTTGCCAAGAAGGTCAAAGTTTTTGCAAATCGCAGTATATATATATATATATATATATGTGTGTGTGTGTATATATATATATATGTATATATAAGTAAAATAAAGAGAAAGCCAAGACGATCAACTTGTAACTTATAGATACTGTTTAATTGGACGTATATATGTATATATATATATATATACACACACATATATATGGAGATTGTTTCTTAGTCTTCCTGAAATTTTAAAAAAATTTTTATACAATTCACATGAAATTCTGTTTGTTAACAGTGTCTTTCTTTCTTGAATTAAAAAAAAATTAATGCAAATGCAATACTCTAAACTCATTTTGAAAAGATAAATCAAGGTAAATAAATGTTTTAATTAAAAATCATTGCTTTTGTTCCTAGATGATAAATGTTAATAATTTTCTGTCAAAATACTTATGAATCCAAATGATTTTCAATATTTCTCAATTGAGAAAAACAAACAAAAGATTACATTTTTACTTTTTCAATTGAATGAATAGACTTAGACATTGGTAGAATAAATACTATGGACTTAAGTGATTGAGAATGTCACTCACACCAGAAAAAAAAGAAAACACTACAGACTTACCCCAATAATGGCATTCAATTCTGACATTGTTACTTGCTTAGCTCTTTCAACAGCAGCTGCTACTTGTTGTTGGTGCTAAAAGGGGTAAAATCAAAAGTACATTTTGAGAAGGTCATGAAACATTGTCAAACCTAAGATTCATGATAATAAATGCCTTAAAGTATGACATCCCTCTGAGTCCTAATGGTGATTAACCATCACCAAATGAGTGTCCTTTTATCATCCTAATGTTACAGATCTACTTTTCCTCTTCTGTCAAGATTATTTTTGAACTCCTTTCATCTTTTATTGGATTTGTATCATATTTATGAACTTAGAGGCTTTGAGGCTGGAAAATAGATGGATGCTTGGTATCTTGATATTTGAACAATGTCATGCATATATATGTACACCCTAAAGATAAAACTCAAAACCTACTTACATCTTGAGATAAGAAAGGGATTATCTGAGCACAAATAGCATTTAGTCTTTTGGCTATCTCAGTCTGAAAGGATAAAAACAGTGAATTAATTACTACTTGATTCAACAAAGTAATATAAAATAAAGCTAATAACATATGTGACATCTTAAAATTTCAAGCAAACACACAACGAAATTAGATAAGCATGGTTAGATAAGCATGGTTAGGTACAATGACAAATTCACTTGATTGGGTAAAAGAGAGTAAGAGATCATAAGTAGACTATTTGTCAAAATTGAAAAAAAGGAATTTGAATAATTCATGTGCTTTTTTGAGGGCTTAGATCTTAAAATCTCATCTCTGTATTATTGGTTATGCCCCACAACCAAATTTATACACAGCTTCCAAATGGCAAGTCTGATCTTTTTACAAAGGTTTCATTTAGTCTGAATTCAGTATTTTTGTCTTCTATTAAAAATGAACTTCAAAATAAGATGTTAAATACTTAAGGATTTAAAATTGTCTGTCTGTAATATTGTCTGTGCTTATAGAGATTTGAAAAAGGTTTATTTACACATGTAACAATCATAGTTTACAAAATATTCTTTATCAGGAATTGAAAACAAACCATGATGAAATGGAAGTGATATATATATATATTTAATTTTAGCTGCAAGAGCACTTGAAAACTAAAAAAGTCTTTATTTGATGGATAATTATTTTTTGGTTACCTTGAAAATAAAAATCATCTGAGGAAATAAAAATTAATTTTTGTTTTCTACTTTGAAAATAAACAGAAAAAGAAATTAAAAGAAATATTTGAAAGGAAAGTAAAAGTTTTTTGTCTTTCACTTTTGAGAAAAAGAGGATTGGAACATTGGTATAATTGTCATTTTAAGACCACTGAAATCCACCTTGTGCATAATCAAACCCTTACAAGAAAATCAATTGATTAAAAGGAATTTTTCCGCTTAACAATTAAAGACTTTGTGGTTCTTTATTCTATTAACCTTCACCACACAAAATGCCTGGTTTATGATTATCTTAATTCTGTCGGTGGCAGCTGGCCTGGCTAGATATTATGTTCATTTTCCATTTTGGGAACCAAACCCTTTTACTCTTTTATCTATGATAAAAACAGATTCTATTGCTTCAAGTGACTAATGGGAATCTTAAATAAACATAAAGAAAAAAAATGTTAGTGAGAATATATCCCATTTTTTCTTTCACTAAGACACTCCCAAGAAACTTCTCTTTAATTCACTGGACTATTTAATGGACCACACAGTCACACAATCAGTATTTTAGTCTGGTAATAACGTTCTGTGTAGCGTGGTCATTAACCTAGGATGCTAATCCTGCCACAGAAGTCTGCATTGGTTACATCTGACCACTCATATCGATTGAGAGGAATAGTTTGTATGGTGCGGTCACAATATGGGATGCAAATTTGATTTAGTCCAACATACTCGAGGGTGTTATTATTAACATCCATGTGCATCAGTGAAGTTTTCATATTTAAAAAATGCCTAGACATTTCCGCGGTTTCTTGGTTGCCAATATTACACAAGGCTAAACAATTTACCGCATCCTGTTGTGATGCTACCTTCAAGATCATTTCCACGCCAATACTCAATCCCACAAAAATGTTTGGGTTAACCTCAAAAGAAAGCCAAGTTTTCATTCCGATCGGTTGGATGGTTTGACACGATCCATTAGATACGACTGAACAATAAGAATGCTTCACTGGCTATAAGTAATCAAAACAATTATTCGTAACGTGTAAGGCTTTTTTAAGCATGAATATTTCGTGTTCTCCAGTTTTTAGGATTCTAACTTTCGAGTTACTCGTAAGAAGATACTCGTATAAAGGTCAGAACGGAAGCACAAATAGTGCTCGATAATCCGGCTTTTCTTGAGCGACCACTATAAACCCTTATCACTCGCCACCTCGAAGATGCGTTTAATTATCGCTCCAGCTTAGGCGGATGTGATGACAGCCTAATTCCACTCATATAACAGACGTGGAAGACTGCCGTATCGTGGATCGATCCACTTACGAATTCATGTCTAATCTTAACCATCAGGTACCAAAAAAGGGATTATTTGATTAGATAGCTCTCGGTAGAAAAGTAGTGGAGAGAACTGGAAAGTCGACAGGTGATATCCAGCTTGAGCCATTAAGTAAACACATTTATACCGGACTACAAATTAAGGACAAACTTATTTGTCAAATTTCGAAGGGTTCTGAAACCCAAAAGAGAATCACGCATCCATAATCACCTGACCTATTGTCTTCAATTTACAATTAATTCTCGGCTTGCTATTCTTATTGATATTGGCATTTCAGGAAACTGACTTGTTTGAACTTTTCTAAGACTCAAGTAGCTTTCGATTTGCATTTCGGAAAAGAAAAATGTAAACTATTAAAACTTGTCAACTTTTCGTTTGTCTAAGGTGTAATGTAAGACCTTTGCTGAATTTCTGACGCCAAAAACTTAATCCCTAGTCAATTGAGGGTAGATCGAGAAGATTTTGGACGACAGAAACTTTTACCATCTATTTCCGCTGGCTACTGTCGGCGTGTAAATGTTGGGTTGTTAGGTCATTTCACGTTCCCTGGACCATTTCAACGCTCAGTGTATCGGTAATAGACTCCGACAAGAACATATACCAACAGATTTTGAGAGGAAATTAACCATGGGATCAGTACACTCTTCACTCGTCGCTCACGTATAAGCTTACGTACCTGCTTGTGCATTTCAACATTCAGACCATATGACATCTCGTAGTACTGGAGAGAGAAAAAAATGAGATGGGAATACATTTGTGGTGTGAGGTCGGGCTTATTTAGTGCGAGTGCGGTCAGAAGAGATACGATACGAGCGTTCTCACTCATCGAACCGATATATGAGAAGATAGGAAAAAGCGTTGAGGCCATCTGTCCATTTGGAAAACAATGACTCCCAGATCTTGCCGATTGTAAGGATTAACAGCATTAAACATCAAGCATAATTTTTCCCATGAATACAGATCGACTATCAATTGCAAATTAATTACAGCGGGCCTACTCCATTATTACACAATTAAAAGGAAGGCCTTAGGCAAAGGTAGAAAACCTATTAACCCAATTCAGTCGTTATCTGGTGGACAAACGGATGGCTGGAATTCAAATCGTGGCCCCACAAAACCCTTCTAACGTCATACCAAAGTAAACATCACATAGGCTTGACTGCCTCAATAGCTTTTGCTTACTAAATATCACAAGTATTCCTAAGACAAGCTCGTATTTCCTTGAACACACATTAACGCCACAACAGCAGAAGAACGCGCGCAAACCAGACGGACAATAGACCGTGAGAAACATTCGAGTGGGAAGTAGATTCGAATTATTCACGAAGATAAAACAACTAGTTACCATAACATAGTGGCGCTGCATCTCGGTTTTCTCGCCGGCTAACTTTTCGCATTCTAGTTTCAAACTGAAAAGCAAAAACACAGTACTATGTAAATATTGTGTTGAAAGCCCACGATAAGATTAACTTTACATGACATAATGGCTGTGTGTGCATCCCAAATAAATTTAAATTAGGCACACAAGAGAAGCTCTTAGAGAGTCTCTTTTAAGACAAATCCATTCGACTAATCTATTTCTTAGAACTCGCAAGAAGCCACTGCTAAATAGATGTGATGTTTTCCGTTCGGTTAATTCATGCAGAGAGGCTCAATCAACAAAGCACTCGCACAAACGAATCCAAGGAACCGTACCTGTGATACTGCGCTTGAAGAAAATTGAACTCTTCCTTTATACGATCGCAGGAATCCGCCACTGTAAACTTGAAGGGTTGCCCAGAGGGCTGATGGGGCGTCTAGGTTAGAAGGGAAAAAAGTAAGCCATCCACTTTGCCTTCAACTGCTTGCTTAGGTGTCACATTACGAGAAACTCGGCTTTTGAATAACCACGATTTCAACACGAATATTTCACTTACTGCATGTCGACTTTGATACATGCTGCCCAATGAATCCAAGAACCACTACACGAAATTGAAGAGCAAATGAGAGTTTAACTAAGCTGAAATTTCTCAGAGGCCCCTTAAGAGTTGTTTAGGGGCACAGTAGAAGTACTCAAGCATTTCACCACTGACTAACCGTCGATGCTCACGGGTCGTTCGGGTACTGAGAGTACCTTTGAACCACTGGATCCAAACGAATTTCCACTTTGACAAACAAAACGGTATTTCCCCCTGGCGTAGTTCTGTTTCACAAGGCTTTCCAGTGCTTCGTTTCGAGTTATCGAACTGCTTCCTTAGCATGAACTCCACAGCGAGTCTTGAACAAATATCAACCTTGAAATCGACACAGCAAAATGACACGGCAAACGCGGCACGCGGTCACCAACTTGTAACACCATAACACCCTGGGGGAACACCATATATGGCAAGTGTTTAATCTATATTTATTGCCAATCTAGTCAAAACCAATCACGAATGACGCCAAAAGGGAAAATATCCCACGTGGGTTTGAGTCATCTTGTGGGGTAAACAAGGTCCAATCATCATGGAGAGTGTGTGAAAAAACACCCGAGACACCTGCATTCTTGTCGCCTTAATAAGATCAAGAGTGTCATACAGACTTTAACGAGCTGCTTGAGATGTCAATCAAAGTAACGTGGTACAGTGTTGACAAAGCCAAAGACCCTCCCACCTCTTTCTTCAAACCAACGCTTTGTAAATTGGTTTCCAATATCATAAACTAAACAATAGAAAACGACAAATTGCTCAACGTTGCCCAATCAAACGCGGGCTGATCGACCACATTATTGATGTATTTAAACCGACTGTAATGTTAGTGGTCAGAGCGGTTGTATTTCAGAATGTTTTCACGGCTTTTTGAATGCGCCGTGGAGCATGAAAGGATTAATGTTTGGACCATCCTTTTATCCTCACTCGAGCGCGACCGCTGCGATTTCATCAACGCTATCCCCCAATGTGTTATTCAACTCAATATTTACCTTCCGCTTCAAGGCGTTAGTATTCATCTACAAAGAAAATTACTAGCACAATTGGACTTTCTAATGAATGTGTACCCGATCGAACGCTTTATAAAATATTTGATTTTGTTATCAACAAATTGAATGTGGAAGAAAGCGGATCTCTAATCTCACTAGATCACTAGATTACTCCCGGCGGGCTTTTACAAATATATACAGTGTTGGCGCCTTGCTGTCGCTTTGCAGACACATTGATTTCTATAGATAAAAGCTTAATTAACACAATAATCGGGATCTGAGTGTTGCTAATTAGTGTCGGTGTAATTACGTAAATTATAGACTGTAATCGAGGTAATGACTTCGGAATTTATAATGAAAACATGGCGGCCACTTCGTCACGTGGGCTATTTGAAGCGAAAACAGCCCAGGGTCAAGGAGTGGTTGAAGGCGATTGGATGGTTCGCTCACGATCACTGAAATCGGTAATTCGGGTAATATAGACAAGACGACGAGATAACAATGAAGCAATTTAGCTACAGGACTTGATGTTTATCAAGCTGACACGTGCTACAAGTCTATATGCTAAAGCTATTGAATTCCCCCTAAGATGGCATTTTAAAACAGAGCGATCAGGAAACAAACACGGCCAAAAACGCAATTAGATTTGACAGCATCAAACAAAGCCATTTATATATTTCGAATGTCCATCTGTATTTGTTTGGTTTTGCGCAGTTGAAAGACTAGAATTTTAATGCGACCACAAGAGTATTTCTAAGTCGTTTGCTTTAGCCATTGTGTAAATCTAGACTCTTTATCCACTCCTAGTTTTAATGTAAAATTAAGATTTCGTCTTGTTGACACACCTTGTTTTTAAGGCACTAGTACTATCCAGCCAGCAGACTGCTTAAGATCAGTCAAGCAACCATCAACCCTATTGAATTACAGTCTCACGAAGCCGACTGTACATTGAACTTTTCATCGATGACTCAATTTGTTTTTATCACGATTGTACATTAATATTACTTTTTCAGATGCGCCGGACGTCTTTCTTTTTTGGTTTACATGTTTTCGCTATAATTTCGCGATTGTTGACACTGTGCGTGTTCTTGCTTTTAAATGGTTTGTTCGATTTCACTTATCGAAGTACCGCCGATATTATTTTCTTTTCGTGGTTTGAATTCGCAAATGAAGACTGATTAACGACAAAGTGCAAAATTTGAGAAGCAGATGGTTCGAGCGCAATTGATTAAAATCATTGTGTAGTGTTGTGAACCGAGACCATGGCTAGGCACCACATCGTTAAAAAGTCATACTTTTGCGACCATGTATACGCTGCGCTCCCGCACTGATCCTTTTCAACTCTCATTCTCGAAAAACAAAAACTCAACTGCCTAGTTCTTGACGCGTCGAGATTCTTTAGACCAAGAATCTCTAAAAGCGGGCTTCCTTACTGAAGCGCCCCGACCGCAACAAAGCAAACCATAGCGATTTTTTGAAAGTATTTGAGAAAGCTGGTCTCCAAATATTGAAATTAGACAACGTAGTGACAATGAACCGCAGCTCATATACCGCCAACGCGCGGTACACCCGGAGTGCGCCATTCAATTTAAAGAAAAGGGCAAATTAATGGATGTGCGGCGGTTGTTTTGTTTTAGAGCCTGTTTGAAGCGAAACCCACAAAACCACGAACATCTATCATCACCGAATGGGGTCAGTGAAGCAGAACATGTTTATCTTGCGGGGACATGAATTATTCAAAGACGATAAAATGAAAATGTTCGGAAAACACAGCTGCTCTGGAGTGGTCTTTCTGTTGATAGTGTAGATAATGAATGACTCCTTTCCAATAGACTTCGCTTTAAGCACTGGCCCTAAGATCTGCCTCTCGAGAGAGAGGAAAACAAGCGCTCAAACGTTTCTGTATTGCTCAGCCAACGAGTGCAGCGATCGATCTTTTCTAACTTGTGTGAAACGCTAATAATCATTTACCTTGCTGGTACGCAATAAGCCTTAGATTCACCGCAACGGGTATTCACTTGTTAATACATATCTTGGGATTAATATAGCAATTTCATAGATCAATTCGATCGGCTCCCTCCTATAAACCTCTGCTACCTATTCATGACAAAAGAAAAAATAAAAAGAATTTTTCCCCCATAAAAATGATAAAACCGGATAAGAAAGAAATTTTAATATATTACATGGGATTGCGCGTTAAAGGTTAATAATACAATAGGTTTTTGTCTCAAAAGATTCACCTAGGTACGTATGACGGGTTTGGCTAATAATGAGTCTTGATTTGGTAGTGCAAGGCGTTGCTAAAGTTGTGGCCGGCAAGAAAAAAAGGGAGAAATAATTACCGGAAAGAAAAGATTTCTAATCATTACATTGTTGGTTATTTGTTTGTGTACTTGTTTACTTTTTTATTACTATTGTTTTATTTTTTATCCTATTTTTCTGTTTACACGAAAAATGGGTGCTGCGGTCCGTCAGTGTTGCCTGTCCGCATTTCACAAAATGTTATTTCAATAAAATAGTTCGGTAATAATGGGAAGAAGGGGCAAAAACACACACACACACAATAATAATAATACCAATTGAAACGAAAATGAAAATGTAACGGGCTTTTGGTTTGAATAAAAGATTTCCTCTTGTTTTTCTCTAAGTCGATACAGCTTCATAACCAGTAGTTATTTTATTAATCTTTTTAAACATTCTGGTCGCATTACAACAAGAAACTGAAAAGAACGATTAGAAAAAGAGATCGGAAAAAATCCAGAAACAGTCATGGCATCTGTCACTCGCGATTGATTTTAAATCATCTTTTTTACTCGAGATTACTTAAAGCTGCGTTAATTGTGACTTTACAATGAAAAATAAAAGTCTTTCAGTATTCAAAATAGATGGTAATTTGTGTTTATTCACAGGGGCTGAATAAATAACTCTTGGCTGAAGTACACGTATAGTTATATAAATATATACATGCATAAATACATATATATATATATATATACATCATATATACATAATATATGTAAAAGTTTATGTTTCAAGCCAGATGAAAAACCGCAAAGAACAACATGGTCGAATCGGGTTTTGTGGCTGGGTGTTTTTAGTGTGTTTTCTGTGTTCTTTTGCGTGTATGAATAATCCATGTTGTTCTCAAAATTATTCGAAGGTATTTGTAGACCGAAAGTAAATAACATCGTTAAACCTTTGAATAACGAAAAAGAAAAACCTCTTTCAGACGAATTGTGTAAACAGAATATAACAAACAGCCTGTAGGCGATTTTTGGCCCAATTTTTCCTCGATTTATGAATATTCATTTCCTACTCCTGTCTTGAAGTAATGACCAAAATCGTTCTGTCTTGTTCGAAAATACTATCATTTTTGTAACAGTGAAAAGTACTGAAAATACATTATCGTCGAAAACAGCAAATTATTTAAGTTGCTTCGTCTAGTAGTCCATTCAAATTAGGCCCTGCCAAACCACAACCGATAAGCCGCTCGGGAAAGAGGGCCAAATTTGAATACTACTGGAATAATTATCCCGATGTCTTTAAAGATAAGTGCAATTAACTTTGGCATACTTAGAATGGATATTAAACGTTTCAGATTAACGGAGACAACCGGAGTGCCGAATTACCCGATCCTCAAGAAGTGCACTCCTAATTCATTTCAAGAGTTTTATTTATGAAAACTAGAATCGCTTTCAATTCGGTGATAATAATAATGAAAAGTGGTTTTGTGTTGTGAAAGCCATTCATAGCATGAAATGACAAATAAGAAGGGAAATGAAACACGACCGTAAAATCTCCTCTTATCTTTGTCACACCTACTGAGAGTTTTGTTGTTGTTGTTGTTGTTGTTGTTGTTGTTGTTGTTGTTGTTGTTGTTGTTGCTGTTTTTATGATGAAAGTCCTACACCCCTGTCTTTACCTCAATTCTTATCTAACCGTCGATCCCTGGTCTTTCTGTCTTGTTCTAAAAGCTTTTATTCTGTCGCTTTTTGGTTCCGATAGTATCTCCGGGGCGCTCAAATCGATAGGCGCGTTAAAACTCGATCTACCGGCCGCAGTAGTTTCATAGCTTTCACCTTTCTACAAACACAACAAGGCACTTAAATAAATATCCAGTAAGTGTGAAATTTAGCTCACTTTTGTAGTTCCGTGTTTCGGTCTAAAATGACTCTAAGATCACCGAGTAACTTAAGTACGTTATCAAATTATTATCACTGGCTTTTCCCATCATGAAGTCGGTAAAAGACGTATAAACTGAAAAACAATCGAAAGAAAGAAATAATGGCTACCGCTAAAAGAACAAATTAACGAGAACAAAAGGCTATAAATATTCCTTGCTAACTACCACATTTGTAAACAATGTTTATGGTGTGTCCTTATCGGCTAAGGAATTCAACATCCTTAGTTACAATCTTTTTAGGGATTGAATACAAAACGACAGCCAGTATTGCGAGAGAATTAATAAGAAAACAGCGTAAATGTTGTTCTATGAATGTTTTTAATCTAGAAATAATTAACTCTGCCTATAACGAGAAAACCAAGGCAAACAAAAACCTAATGTAAACATAAGGTTTTAGTAATTGGCGTAAGAGAATGGCAGCGACTAGAATCAAACGTTTTTTCCGCTAGGATTTAAGGACCATCCCCTAAAACACTAGGGAGAATCATTCAGAAAATCCTGTTATTTGCAAAATAAAATATTAACATGATAATGATTGATGTGGTCATAAATAATAAATATAGCTCTTTGGTTTTGCTCTCTTTACGTATGACTTTGAATTTACTTTTCGATTTTTTTAAAATTTAATTTAGTTTAATTTAATTTAATTTAATATTTTACTATCATTATCATCATATTATTATTATCATTATTATCATTTCATTATTATTATTGTTATTATTATTATTGTTATTATTATTATTGTTATTATTATTATTATTGTTATTATTATTATTGTTATTATTATTATTATATTATTATTATTATTTTATTCATCATCATCATTATAATTATTTTATTATTTTATTTAACTATTCTTTCTCTCTGGCTCAGTTTTTTTAGTTACAGTTCCTTCTTCTTCTTTTGCTGTCGTCGACTCTTTTTATTTTCTTTTTTTTTTTTTTCTTTCTTTTTTTTTTTTTTTTTTTTTTTTTTTCCCCTTTTTTTTATTTAAAATTTTTTTATTTAATAATTTTTTTTTAAAATGGGAAAAAATTGAGTTTACT
>WUAP02147844.1:0-11256 GCA_015163945.2 Stichodactyla helianthus | reverse complement strand
AAAACAAAAGAACCGAAGTGTAATAAAGCGTAATACGCTAAAGTGTATTTCACGGGTTAATGAAAACCACTCTACTGGATTGTGGAATATATAGTTTAGCAAAACAATACACTTTTGATGCCAGTAGTATTACTTCTACAACAGACAACAGACCGCTGAAGAATCCATGGCAGGACCTACAACACTGGGGTCTAAAAACAGCTAAAAATGGAATGGAAGAAGATTTCTATAGGAACATTCGAGCGACATGAAATCTAATTTTCGGAGGGAGGAAACCGGAGAACCCGGATAAAAAACTCTAGAAGAAAAAGAGAGAAACCATAAGCAACTCTACTTGCTTATGATGGCGGGATACGAGCGTCAAACCCGTGACCACAGCGGAGAGAGGCAGCGCAAATCTCCAGTCCCCACTCTGAGAGTTCAGCTTGTAGTTTGGGGGTCAAAGACCGAACGATTCTGTTCGTTAAACATGGCCACCACCGGACGCGCGCGCATCGACTACCAACTCCAGAAGGGTATTTTTCAACCGACATGTAAAAACCTAGAGAACGAGTTATGAGGACATCACAGATACGCTTGATAATGACTATAAAACACTTCTCAAAGCTGCCTTTTTACACAATTTTTATTTTTCTCAATACAATTCAGTAGCAATACCCGCAATAAGGTCACGTGCCGTGATTATCAAATACAGGGTCAAATGTAACAAAACTAACACTACAAGGGTGTAAAGGACAGTCTTGATAATCAGTTGGTACTGTTGCTATGACTACTGACGGCACCAGTCTCCTTAAATATGTTGATAATAATTTACATTCGATATTCGATCCAATTTTGTTTTATCCATTCAAGCCATGTCTTTGCTAAATCGTCCTGAAATTAGAAATAAAACAATCGTAAGAATCTTTCGAGACTAATGCGCTTTTTCGGCCCAATATGAGCAACTGGAATCTTGTCAGGATTTCAACCTAACTTATCTTTGCGTGTAAACTGCGGTTTTTTAAAGTTGTTTCATGTTTCCGCAACTTCTAAGCCCAGGAGTTTTAACTCAGACTAAGTGCCGCGTCTGGAGTTGTCTGGATTGCAGAAACACGAAAAGCGCTAAGATGAGTTAAAGTGCAGTAAAGTACAAAACGCACTTTGTAAAACACTTTGCGCATCCTTTGTAGAGGGAGGATTATTTGAAGAGTTCTTTTAGGGTGACTTGGACGTTCCAATTATTAGTGTACTAAACTCTTAGTAAACCCACACATTTATAGCCACATCATGACGTCGAAATAAATTGTCCTTACCTTGATTTCCTATATTCTACGAACTCAGACATTTCAACGGCTTGTTGTGAAAGTGATCAAAAATAATCAGTCGGTAGCTTTTATACTTTTGACTGGCGGCAGTGAAAAACTAAATTCTAACGGACCGCAGCTAGCAACTACCGAGTTCGCAGAATATTGAGAATCGCAGCCGTAAACTTTTTTTAGTCAAAGGTGTATCGTTATCGTGTCTTTTGACCGTAAATGCTTCGCGGATTCCTTTACTGATTCATCACGGAAGTACACGTTAAAACGCGTTGTTGTTGGCGCAGAGACGGTTGTCAAACACAAAATTTATGCGCGCAAATTTCTCATTAAATGTCAGTTAAATTTTTAGAAAGTGTACGCGGTTTGAGGATTAAGTTTATTTTTAGAACACAAAATTGAGTAAATAATGATAATACTAACGCTTCTTGAATCTTGAGTCTTGTGGGTATTCTTGTTCGTAATATTGGTTGTAGAAATCTCTGGGGAGTCCATCTCCTCGCGGTAAAGGGACGCTATCTCGTCCATTCCTAAGGAAGGCGTCGCCTGTCTGAACCATGACACCAGCGATAAGAACAACAAGGAATATAAGAACTGTTCCTTTAGACATGATGAATGCTGTCTGAAAACATAAAGACGTCTTAGAAGAGTTCTGTATTTGAGTGAATAAATGTTAATGTTGGCATGGCTAGTATTTCATGGTAAAATTAAACTGGAGAGTTAAATTCTCTAATTCACATCTCTAAACTGGCCAGTTAAATTTGACATTTAGTTAGAACACTTTAGGAAGACAAAAGAACAGACCTTTTCCAAATTCACTTGATGATCTCGAAACAATGCCGGGGTTCCAAGTCGAGACTGAACTTGATTCTTTTGTTTATCAAGGCCAACCTCGTCTTGAAACCATTGTTTCGTGACCATCCAAGCGAATTCGGGAAAGGTCTTTTGGATTTAAAAAAGGATGGAAGAGAATAAAGAAAGAAACAGCTAAAATAGAAAGGAATTGATAAAGTTCCGATGACTAGATTCGAAAATCCCTAGTTGTTGAACATCAGGTTTGTAAGAATGAACGAGCCCCAAAGACAGGAAGAAAAGAATTCAGCCGCTTATCTAATGGGATCTAATGAATTGTTAAGAAAACACCCTAGCTGGCTGATCTGTCTTTTTTTACCAAAACATTGTCAATGATGTATAATGAAACACTCAAATCTGAAAATATTGAAAGGAAAAACCAAACTTTTAAAGATTCAAATAATAGAATATTCATTGCACTTATAACTACAGGAAACGTTTCTTGATAAAGAGTTGCGAGACTGATTTATCATGTTTGATAATGTTGACTCGGCTTCGCGACAGTGAAGATCTAGACCGAACAACCAAAGCACCATAGAAAAGCCCTTGAATACAGTAGTAGAATGAACAGTGATGCTTACTGATATTGTATACAATATATACTGGACTACTTTAGGGTAAAATGCAAGAACAATGAATAGTGAGATCTTGTACTAAACGAGAGCAAACTAAACAAAAAAGAAAGGAAAAAAGGCTAAGTAAAAGAAAAGGAATGAGTACCAATACAACGAGAAAACGCAAGTGAAAAAATAAGAAGAGAATGTGAAGAACTTGTTAGATGATTACATGACTTCATCAATGAGGCATTTTTAAAAGTGACGAGGTCGAGTGATTAGAGATACTAGTCAGTTCACTGGCTTTCCTTCAGCATACATTAGATATAAACTTCGTAATCTCGAAAAGATATATCATCACAATCATTTACAGCAAAGAAAATCTCGGCCTCTAGAATGAGTCAAATAATTAAGAATTGCAATGCAGTTGGCCTTTTCAAAGCGTCGCAACACCGCGACGTTCACAGTGACTTCAAATAAGCATGCATTCGATATTGAGTTATTTAAGCTTTTCGACAACTTATTTCTACTGCAAGATTCTGAAGATAACTTAACTTTATTCCAAGTCAATCTCATTAAGAAGGAAATCTTGCTCGGAAGAATTCCGCGCTACTTTGGTCTTGACTCAAACATGTGATCAATATCCAAAATCGTTTTTAGAAACCTCCCCAGGCTTATTCTAGCACTTGAAAACATTGAAAAATGAAAAAAGAGAGAGATTTTTGCTACTAGCCGTTTAGCTATAGTTTAGACTCCAAGGGAGTATAAGTCAAAATCATTTTTAACACTAAGAACTTTTGTGTGTCAGTGTAGTTCAATTTTTGTTCGCACAGTTTACGGGCGTCCGTTAGTCTAACCAGCTCGGCTTTGCCGGTTGTTAGTAGAGCATTACTCCATTTTTACTAAACCAATGGATAATATTGATAAACTGAGAAATCTCCTAAAGCTAGGCTTAGGATCTTTTAGTGTATTTGAATGAGTCTTTGAAAATATTATCACAAACAGAGAAGGAAAAAGCGAGTTGGGGTACACGCCTTCTTGCGCTTTGCAATAGTGTATCATTTTTATCGATATGGGAGTTTCACTCCGTTTACTGCGACTGAATTAAAACAAAATTCATCCTTTCTGAAACCCTTGAAGAATTTGAAAAATGCGAAAAATGGTTGCTTAGTTTTTGCTAGCTTAATTGTGAAATTACAAAATTGATAGAAAAAGTCAATGCAACTTGCAATCGTGAATTAGGAGTGTTCATTATAACTGTCTTTTTGTACTGAGAAGATTACGGCTGGTAACGTTGCCACATACCTTCTAGTTCCTCAAGTCTGCTAGTCAAAGACAGAAGCACTGAATGGGATATCAACTGAGTGAAGATTCACCTCCAGATGTCCTCCCTTTTATAAGAAAACGCGCGCAGGGCAAACATGAAAACTACAGTTATCGACGGATATTACATGATAAACTACCCATATCTCGTCCAATCAAACAAAAGCACTAATGAATAACACACTCCTCCTTGTGATTGCCTGAAAAATTCCCATGCTAAATTGCTGTTCAAAAGGTGATTGTCCAAAGTACTCGGGTGATCTTATGAATTACAAGTGTTTAGATCGATAAAGACCCAAGATACTGCAACACAACTCTACTGAATCTTCAAGCTGTCAAAAAAAATTTTCCACAACATGACAAAATTACTCGACGTTTAACTTAGAGCAATGTAAAATACTCTTCCAAACAATACCTTTTAAATTGTTTATGAAAATGAATTGAACTTCTACAAATCTCTCTCGTTTCGGTTGATTCATTTCGGGTTTTCAACAAAGATGGCGCAAACGATAAGGTCGCTAAGGTTCAACTCATCCCACGTTAATTACAAAACATCAAGGAAGTATCAGCGAAACGTTGTTTCACACCTAAGGCTCAGTGAAATTCCAGAATTCTTTTAAAAGATAAACTATATATTTTTTCATTAAGTGCTCATATTCAAACCGGAACGTAAACGTAATTGGGAAAAATAGACGCGACGCTTTGTGACTATACGATGGCAACTTGGTCAAAACTTTGAATAAGAAAATTGTTGAATTAATTAACCAATGTTTCCTTCAACATTGGAAGTAAAGTAGAAGCTATTAGGGAAAATGTGAAAACCTTTTGGTTAATAAACTATTTCAAAAGAAATGTCATGGTTGTAGAGTTAGTTAAGGAATGATTGTAAACAAAAAAGTGCTTTCTAACGGTCCCACCGGTAAATTTAATTGTTTATAAACTCTAACTCGTTAAATACGGTGTTTAAAATGAAAAACACTAGGTAATTATATATATTTTTACAAAATTTTCGATTTACAGAGTCAAAGAAGGAATTTTTAGCCAGTTTGTCGAGAAAGAAGCTAAAAAATTCAGGTTTGGGGTTCATTTTGGACAGTAATACAGCTCTAAGCAAGAGCACGATAAGGTACAATTTGTACAAGTATTAAACTTGAAAGTGGTCACTTAACCCGAGAAATAGTTAGTAGTCTAACAGAGGTTAGAAGATACTGATTCCATACTCTTCTTTTGTGTGCATTTGATTATTACATCTTAAAAAGTAATTTTTGTTTCACGGGTTAAATAAAATCACTCTACCAGATAAAAAGGACATCTTTTGTAGCTAAGTGGGACTTTTCCAGGATCGATAGGGCCAAACCCTTCACTTCGTTTGACAGAACAAGGAGACCTTTTATCAAAGATTGCACACGGTTCTTATAATTATGCTCCGATTCGCCTCCAGATAGATTACTAATGGTCTGCCAAGTATCTCCTCTCAACCAAGAAAAATTACAGATTAGATTGCTACCTCTTAAGGCCCACTCGTAGCCTTTGAAAAAAGTCGTTTTTCACTTGTCAAGACGGCAGACATTTCCAGCATTTGTTAAAAAGGCAAATACTTTGTTTTGTATTCGCTTGTCAAATTACGGATGAAATCTTAGAGCAATTATCGCGTTGTTAGCCTTGTTTTGTAAACTATTTGGTGTTTTTCAATTACTTGGTTGTCTGTGAAGACATTTCGCAGTAATATCGCTAGTTTGGTGTTTATAATTTAGAGCTGTTTGGTCACAAACTAGGACTGAATTAATTTCTCAAAATACAACTATCAGAGGGTAATTAAACCAGGCATTTTTGTTGTTTCTTGGTTAAAATAATTTTATAATTTTCAGCCATAACATTTTTGCTTTTGTTGTTGTTGTTGATCAATGATGGCGATGGTTTTGCTACAAAATTACTGTCACTCAGATAAAAAACGCACTCAAAAGCTCAAAGGTTTTAGTCGAGATTTGCTGCAGTTCAATACAGAATTATGAAATTCAAAATGTGTGGATATGGCCTACCATTCTCCTCATCAAAGGAAATTAAGAAACGATATTTAGTTGTTCATACTATTGTCATTTCTAATCATCATTGCAGATATAATTATCGCTATAATCTTTGAACTCCCTGGGGCTGTGCTCAGTCCTGTCCAATCCTGCGACATTACTTGAATTTTTTAACCCATTGTAATCGTAAAAAAAAACGGAATAAGTTCATACTTGGAGTCGCATTGTCGACTGGTTTACAGGAAATTCCCCAAATTATGCGCCGTTTCCACATCAAATCTTTTCGCAAATGCCATCAGTCAGATTAGAGTGCGATATTCTGAATTGTTGGTCCATCGGTTAATCGTTTTGCCGCTGCGATATCAAAGGGATTTTACGTCGTATCTCTCAGCAATCCCGAAATGTCTATTCAAAGTACATCCGTTGATAATTTACTACATCCATAAACTACTTTCTTTGTTGAGATTCATTTGAATAAATTCGCTTATCGTTAAATTTGATCTTTTTGAAGCGAAAGTCATGGGAGGTTGACGTAAACCTGTACTGCGGCACGTATCTTCATTAAAACCTGAAAATCCTTTGACGCGTTTCATAGTTTTACGTTTCCATTTTCATGTATCATTTTCTCTTCTGTCGCCATATAAACACAGCGGTTATTTCTTAAGGTTGGTCCAAGTGGGTGTGAACGAATGGTAATATTTATCAAGTTACTTTTCAGTAGTGGAAATCATTGAACGTAAAGATAGTAAACCAGTGCGCAATATCTGTAATGATATTATGAAGTGACTTTTTGCAATCTTGTTTTTTCTTGCCATTAAACTAAAATACAACAAATTACATTATTTCATCATAATGATGAAAAATATTATTGGAGTAAAAGTCAAACGTTTTCACGGCTACATAGAGAAGATGATCATGATGAAGATAAGGATAATTTTTTCTACTCCATAGAACACAGAACAAAACCCAAACTATCTCTTTTCATCTCTCGCTTTCTGTCATGGAAGTGTTCACTTATTTTGAGTCCTTGATCATAAGGCTGGCAGATTTCTTGAGAAGTCTGACTCTCGTAAAATCAGTGTAAACAGAACTCGAGTAATTCTCGCGCATGCGCAGTTCAGAGCAGCCATTGCCATACCAATCTCGTTCCCAGAGCCGTTATTTTTACTACGCATGCTCGATGAAATATCTTGGCTCTGGAAAACTCCAAACCGGAAGACCCAGAATCTGGGTATTCATGCGCAGTAGGGCTTAGATGAAAACGTCTAACTCCAAATGACAGACTGTGAGAATGATTGCATCTGATTGGCTGAATTTGTTTAAACTAAGACCATGATATATTTGATACGAAGTCTAAGCCAATCACATGTGATCGTTCTAACGGCCTATCGTGACGGTTAGGAGATTGTTTATTTTTGAGGAATGTACTTTTACTTCTGATTTCTTTCTAATAGCCAATCAAAGAACAGGAAATATTGGAGTTTTCCAGAGCCAAAATAATTCGTCGAACATGCGTAGTAAGAAATAACGGCTCTGGGAACGAGATTGTTGCCATACGGACTACTGCGCATGTGCATCTTTGGCTAAAAAACGATTGCCGACTGCAACCTCTTTTCTTTCTTTCTTTCTTTCTTTCTTTTTATTATTATTATTATTATTATTATTATTTTTTTTTTTTTTTTTTAACTACGTTCTTATTGTTACACTTACAAATAAGATATTGCAAATCAGGTTTTACAAGACTGTTTCATGCTGGACCGTTGGATCAGACGATAATTGGTCAAAAATCGAATTACGTCATTTTATCGTCCGCTGTGACCAATCACCGACTGGCCCTGGCTCGTATGATTCAAATCTGGTCAGACCATAGGTAGCCCAAGCAATGCATATTTATGCATATTAATGAGCTAATTTGAAATTTTCACTTGATCGTTAAAAAGCGTTGACAATTCCTGAAAATATAATGTCAGGAAAAAAATTCTTCCAGAAAGCTTCTAGAGTAGTTGTTTTATCTCCAGGACTTCATAAATCCACTCCAAAGGCTCTATTTTACAAGAAAATGACGTTTGAATTTTTGGTTGAAATTGGCCGTTGTAGAAAAAGCTTTTTGGCTGAGAGGGATTTGAGTAACCGAGACTACATTTTCACCAAGAAGCTACACTAGGTCAGTCCGCGGTCGGCTAATAGAGGATTTAATTCGACCATCACTTTGAAAAAGACAATTGAACGTTAGATTGGCAAACAGTCTCATGGTTTTCACTAGTCCCAGTTTCTCAAAGAACACACCACAGGGATACCGCCGAAGAAGATTCATACGCCGTTTTGTGTGTGTGTGTGTCGTGTGTGTGTGTTTCGTTTTTGTTTCAATTCATAGTTCCACTGCTCCGTAGTTACTGTTGCTACGTCCGACAAGCCAAAACATTTTATCGCGTTACGGCATCAAAACAAATGTTGATTGCTAAAAATTATATAGGGTTTGGATGGATATTATGCATCCTAACATTTGAGGAATCGGCAATAAAAGCTAAAAATCTCCCTGAAATCGAGAGGTTCAATGATGTTGTTTGTTGGACCTGCCATATTCCTTTGGGAAAACTGTGACGTCCTCATTGGTGGAGCTATTGTTTGAGTGGATCTATGAATTGTGATGTCAATTCACAGATGTTAAAACTGTTTAATCAAACTGATGTCACTTAGATAGCAAGCATCGCCAGGAATACCACAAATGGCAGCCTCACTTCTTTGCAAAGAAAGTGACTCCTACTAATTTAAATTGAGTCATTTTTTGATTAAAACGTGATAAATTGTTCCGCCTTCATTTGATAGCACTCAGCCACTGACCAAACAAAGTCTATACAATCTATCACAAAGATAAACCACATCGTATATTAGAGTAAACACTCGGCTATTCAAAGATAACCAGGGAAAAACCTAGCACTATTCTGAGTTATATGTCTTCGTTAGCCTTCTGTTTCTGTTATATTGTTCAGAAAGTTTTTCGCCATTCTCTCATGGACCTTCTATAACTTCAAAAATCAACCATAGAGTTGAAGTTACAGAAACAAGGATACTGTACTATGTACTACAGGATTACAGTTCTCACGTTCGATGATCCACCTCAACACTGGCAGCTCCAAGGAATGATGGAGACTTAGAGCTTACTTAAAAAGCTAGTTACAAGATATTGAACAATGCACTGGAATGCAACCACAATACAAAAGATCAAAAAAGTATAATCTCTGTATTTTCATTATAAGTAATTCTCAGACTAAGATAGAAAAAAATGAGAATCCTAATCACTTGACTCAATGTTATTGAAAGGTAGAGAAACTTAATTTGAGTTTTTACAAACAAACAAAAAATGTTATTCAAGCTGATCAAAATTTGAATTACTTGATGTATAAATAATTGATTAAAAGATTTGAAGATTCGATGTTTTCGTTGGCTCAGAGGGCCTAGTTTTGGCACAACGTGCCTCTCTTTCTTCTGTCTTTCAGTTTCTTTAGTCTCTCAAATTTTAGGGAAAACACAAAGATTAAGTAATCATATCGTTAAATTTTGACAACATTTTAAAGATTTCCCTTAGCTCAGCGCTGAAGACAGCAGAAAGTCCCTCACATACACGATCATTCTGACGATCACAGCTTCAGAACAGTAGTGTGCTTTTTGAATTGCTATCGATATAGATTCAAGTAAATAGCATACAAAAAGTATTAACAACCATCATTAGATAAAATAATTAACCTTGATGGCTTTTACTGAAATTAAAGGTACGATGCCAAAGACCACACCCTCCAAACAGAACCTAGCTCTACCAACAGAACCAACTGAGAGTCGCATCAATCCCCATTTACACATGGATTGAAAATTATATGCCCTAATATATTGAATTATCAAACAGTAATCCTCCCAAATGATCCTTCCTCCCTAAACAGACTTATTTCAAAAGTACTAGTCCTGAGTAAGGAGTACTTACTTGGTTAGGGTAACTGGATGGAAGTGCGCGACCGGTCAGGAGCGTGGCTTGTTTCGTCAATGTGATCTTTATCTGGTGGTGGTGATTATATAGCAATATTTTGCGGTCGGTGTCTCAAATTGTTTAATGAAATTACGAAGACAGTTCGTCGTGTTTGGGGGGGTTTAATTAAATAAGGACTATAGGATCGTAATTGCATTTGATCGTGGAACACGCTGATCATAAGCGAAAAACAGAATCAACTTAATGAGAAACTACAGGGAAAGTAAAACAGAGTTCCCATTTCAAAAAGCCTTTCTTCTTTTATTATCGAATATTTTTGACGATATTTTGTTCTGACAAGAGAGACGTTCTATTTTTAAGTGTTTTTCTACGTCGAATGTTCTGACACATACGAGTCAGAAATCTTCCCACGTGGGGAATCAACTTGAATTGTTGCGTATTTTGGTCATTGGTTTTCAATAAGGTGGTTTCGTGCGGAGTCCATCACAGCACTATTTGATTATAATCCAACGCATCAGCTGACCATTAAACCGCTGTAACAAAGCACCACCACAATACCAAACAATACCCAAAATTATTTAATAAAGAAACATTGTCAGTGAGAACCCAGTGAGAACCCAGTGAGATTCGAACGACAGCGTCTTTGTACTCAAACAGAATGTCTTGTCAAAATAAATGTGCTTTTATATGTATAGTTATGAGAACAGCATGATATGTTGGTTGACACGTGTTTTGGATGTTTAAGGATCAAATGAGGAGTTGGTTTGACAAGGTATTCTGATGGTCTTGATTGGCTTCTAATAAATTATGATATTTTAGTTCAGAACACCGTAGTATAACAAGAATAATAAACGTTTTGAGATTTGATTTCATGTCAACAAGTTGTTTTTTCATTCTCCTTTTTCTTCTATTTGTCTTTCTTCCTTTCGTTCAGTTTTCTTTTCTTTACATTTGATTCGGTCTTTCCGTCGAATTTATTTTTCATGTTTTTGTTATTCTTTTTAATTTATAGTTATTAGTTTGCTTTCCTTATGCCTCCTTCCTTTATAAATCCTTTCCTTTTTTTCCTTTTTTCTTTTTTTAATTCATTAATTCTTTTTCTTTCTTTCTTTCTTTCTTTCTTCCTTCCTTTCTTCCTTCCTTTCTTCCTTCCTTTCTTCCTTCCTTTCTTCCTTCCTTTCTTCTTCTTTCTTTCCTTCTTTTTTCTTTCTTTCTTTCCTTCTTTCTTT
>WUAP02147833.1:0-11260 GCA_015163945.2 Stichodactyla helianthus | reverse complement strand
TTTTGCTTCTAGAATTCACTTTTAAACATATTTATAACGTATTGGAGGAGTTTTCTTACATAAAATGTTAGATTAACTATCCAGCTATCATTGAGAACAGTCCATTGCTTTTGGTCGCTGAAAGCATCCACAATCTCTGGACTATTTCGAATACGACCTTTCTGAGCAAAATCACCGCCAATCATCGAAAATACCTACTTTTACGACATGTTAAAGCTCAATAACCAATATGGTGACCCCCTCTTTTATTCTCGGTTTTTGACTTGCCTAACCATTTTCTTCAAATGTGGAAATTTTAAAGAAAATTCATGAACGAAATCCAAGGGTCCGGAACTACCTTAAATGCGTTTTGTAGACCGTAGAAAAACTTAGCGCATTGAATATTTTCAAATTTGTTAATTCTGTCCCCCCTCATAAACAAGACGTGACGTCATCATAAAAATAGGGCAATTTTATTTTAGCATGCTTACCAAACTGGACGTTCTTTCCGAGTTTATTGATATATTTGATTATTTTTCACCATCAGCTTTGGTAATGTTGCTAAAGGATCCTTCAACCAAAGTCCGCTGCAAAGCCGCTGAAGCAATGAGCCTGCTGTATGATTATTAACCAATACGAATTAGGTGCTTTATCACGTGATGGTTGATGTCTTTAAAGCTGCTGTCTAATAGAATCTCATCCTTTGGACACGTGATTAAACGTAATTGAACAAAGCAGGGTTGGGTAGGATTATGAATTTTGTTTAAAATTATCATTGGGCATGAAATAGAATTTACGGAAAAAAATAAACGAAAAATGGATATGTGAAGTTTGGCAAAAATCAAACAATTCGTTAATTTAAATATCAATCAAAACTTGATTAATAAAAATACATTTCAACCACTGTGTTTTGCGTTTCCCTCGACCGCGGTTACACCTATTTAAGCCTTGTCCACACTAACTTTATAAGCGTCGTAATCGTAGTAGCAGTCGTAATCTTACGATCTAATGTAAATCAATACGACGCAAGCAGAATCGTAGGCCTCGCTTTCTTGTTATTTTCCCGCCAGTTTTGAAATTCTAAGCATGATTGATGGAGATGAAGGACTGGCAACGAGAGTAGTGATTGGCTAATCCTCACGATTAATGATTATGTTTTCTTGGTTCACACTCGATCGTAAAGTGATCGTAATCGTAGTCGTAGTCGTAAGGAAACAAAACCTTCTGATCCTGACTTACGACTATGATTATGTTTTCTTGGTTCACACTCGATCGTAAAGTGATCGTAATCGTAGTCGTAGTCGTAAGGAAACAAAACCTGATACTCCCTAGCTTACGATTACACCGCTCTTACGATACACCTTACGACGGCGATACGATTTTTGATTCTCATTGGGTTTTAATGCTGCTTGCGATTACGGCGCTATACTACAAAATTCCAAAGGATTTTGGCTACCGCCAATCAACGTCTGGAGTAGTCTAGCTCGCGTAGTTATGAAAATAGGTGTAAATACACAAAAATCTAAATACATTATTTTGATGATTTTTTTATCGCCTTGGTCCAAGGTGAAGCATTTCTTTGAAGATTTTTCTTGTCTTTCTTGTCTTTAGATTTTTGTACAAAGTATATTTTCTCAAAAATTATTATTATATCTTCTTTTTTGTTTCTTTTTCCTTTCTTTTCTTTTCTTTTCTTTTCAAGAGTTGAGAAAAAATATGGTAACATTTATCCAATGACGTTACGGATCAAAAGAGAGCAGGAAAAAGTAAAAATAGCAAGTAGAACGATACAATTTACCATCTCTCTCCACAGCATCTCTTACTGTCACACCAATTTATTGAGATTAATTATTAAGAAAATGCAATAGAAAAGGATATCGTGAAGAAGCTAGTAACTCGTTCTTATTTGAAAATATAATTAAGGAAATTTTAATTAAGATTAAAATTCAAAGAATGAAATAAAAAGTTCAACAAATAATTGTGTGTCTTTAAGGTTTGGGCAAAAGATACGTCATTTATAGCCTGTGGGGTTTTGGAAATATTACATAAACTTTTGCAACAAGCGTCAGGGGGGGATCAGTAAAAAGCGACAGACAGTAAATATCTGTGTACACGGGGAGGTCGGAATCACATACATTTGTCAGTAACTTGTCAGTAACAGGGAATTACTGCCTCAGGGGGATCACAATTTTTTTTCATACCCCATGATTTGGATGGATTTGGGGTCGTTTTCACACTTTTTTTTCAAAAGTAGGAATTTTTCGAATCCTGACTAATTTGAGTGATTTTGGGCAAAAGGCATGGACTATAGCCCACGGGTTTGGATGGATTTGGGATCATTTTCACAATTTTTTCAAAAGTAGAAATTTTTCCAATCCTGACTAATTTGAGTCTTTTTGAGCAAAAAGCATGACTATAGCCCATGGATTGGATGGATTTGGGGTTATTTTCACACTTTTTCGATAATATGAATTATTCGAATCCTGGCAAATTTTTGAGTGATTTTGAACAAAAAGCATGGACTATAGCCCACGGGTTTGGATGGATTTGGGGTCATTTTCGCACCTTCTGGGAAAATATCAATTATTTTTTCACCTTTGAAAATAGCCCATTTTGGACCAGAAAGCATGGACTATAGCCCACGGTTTCGATGGATTTCGGGTCATTTTCGAACCTTCTGGGAAAATATCAGTTATTTTTTCACCTTTGAAAATAGCCCATTTTGGACCAGAAAGCATGGACTAGAGCCCACGGTTTCGATGGATTTGGGGTCATTTTCGAACCTTCTGGGAAAATATCAATTATTTTTTCACCTTTGAAAATAGCCCGTTTTGGACCAGAAAGCATGGACTATAGCCCACGGGTTTGGATGGATTTGCGGTCATTTTCACACTTTTTCAATTATAGGAATTTTCGAATCCCTGGCTAATTTTTGAGTGATTTTGAGCAAAAACCATGTACTATAGCCCACGGTTTGGATGGATTTTGGGTTATTTTCACCCTTTTTTGAAAAGTAGGAATTTTTCGAATACTGGCAAATCCTAGAGACCTCCCCGTTTTTGTTCATGATAGACATTCATTTCGTAGACTTTTTAAAGTATTAAAAACTTTAGTTTGTTCTCCGGTTTAAAAGTCAACGACGACAAGATAGATGTCATGTGCCTTGGTTCGAATAAGATAAACAGCTCAAGATTTGGGTATCGAAGACATTAAAGTTGCAGTCCAAATTCTAGGCACCTTTTTTACTTATGACATGCAAAGTTCTTTTTTTCCAAAAGTAGGATTTTTTGCGAATCCTGGTAAATTAGAGTCGGCATTTTGAGCAAAAAGCATGGACTATAGCCCATGGTTTCACCATGACGGCATTTGGGTCATTTTTTAACGTTTTCTAAAAAGGTGTTTAAAATAACGTGTATTTTAGCCGTTTTTGGGAAAAAGCAATTGTTGTGTATGGTGGATTTTGGGTCATGTTCCCTCTCTTAATTATATAGTATGTAACTTTCAATGATAAATCATAAATTCTTTGAATAGAATGAGGCACTGCACATTACTTATTTTTGGATTTTCCTTTTTTTCTCCTGCAATTGAAATTTTCTCTGTGTCATGAACCATGAACACGCCAGTAACACATCCGTTGACAAGCCAGTTTATCGAACAAACAGCTTGACTAAATATTAGGATTACAGATACGTGCTTCATTTATTCTTTCCCTGACCTCCTTAGAGGCTGCGTCAAACACTCTTGATAATCCTTCTCTCCACGCTGTGCTTAGTTGAAAAGCTCCAATGTTCTCACTATATCGTGTGGATTTAAGATTCTCTATTTCAAGTACTCTTTCATTGATGTTTTTACGTTGAAAGAAGGTCGAGTAAGTGACCTTGTACAGTACGCAGGGCATATGGATGCTGAACCCTGGTGAAAGACGTCTTGGTTAGTCAGCCAAGGTTGTGCATGCGACAAGCTTATCCATGACGTTTTCAATTATATACGACTAAAACAAGGTCTAAAGACATTTGTACAGTTGCCAAAGCAAAAATAAATAACTTCACAGGAAATATTTTCAGTCCTTTTTAGGAACTAGAGTAATTTTCTATTGACTCTTAAGATGATTAAAACGCGAAAAAAATTCACAAAATTCACCTGACAGCCGTTTTACACATCAATGCAAACATACTGCAAGTTCAATGATGTTGATTGAATAGCCAGATTATTTTACAGAGTTTTACGTAATGAAGCTGGCAAACATTACTCTCTGTTCGAACCTAATTATGAAGGACGACAATGCAGTTGATGGCGAAAGGTGTCATGACATCTCTATGCATGGTTGGTCAGTGTTGACTTAAAAAATCGCTTGCTGACAGCAAGAGTTGACGGAGGGGCGAACTAAGTCTTGAGTAGCATTGAATAGTCTTTGGCCACTCACTGTGCGGGCAATCATCGATCCAAGTAATCAGAAAGGATTAAGAATTGCGTTCGCGCCATCTTACATTGGAGCGGAAAGACCAAATGAGCGATTCATTTTGGGTTCTTTGCTCGTGAAACCAAAAAGATCATAGTCTTTATAGGAACAGGAATTTTGTCATCGTTAATCGACGTCTCGTGCACAAACAGGCAAGTTTACAAACATTATCTTTCCTTCCTAATTAGTTACAGGGTAAACGATGTTTTTGTTTTATTTAAAGTTATTTTCAATTTAAAAGTGTTCACAACATCCTGGTTCGGTTTTAGTCTTGATATACCTTCATTCCACCTTCCAACGAGTGAACAACCTTAAACCAACGTAATTTTCACTCTTGTTGTTGTTGTTTTTCCAGACATTTTAGGCTTTCGCGTGCGATAGACATGGCATAGTAAGTTGCCTTTTTTCAAGTTTTCAGTTTGTTCCTGCTTTCAACATGTTAAAAGTGTGCTATATAGAACGCTAGTATTTCACTTTGAAAAAGTTACAAAGATTTGAAATGAATTAACCGCCATTGTACACGTTGATTTTTTAAATCCATTTTCATTATGGCGTCATCGTAAAGTGCTCTCGTGACAAACCGTGAGGCTTTACTGCTTAATGCTTTGCTATTTTAGGGGCATTAACTTAGATTAATCTTAGATTTAGCTGGACAAAAACATAAGCAAACTCTCGCGAACAAACTTAAAAGAAAACATAGCTAATATTTTATATTATAGTTTTATAATTTCACGTTTCGTGCAGCTGATTTAAGTTTTGAGTTTATTCAATTCAATGTAGGTGGTATGAATGCATGGTAAATCATCTTGCATGTATATAGGACGTTTTATGTCTGTACTATGATATTTGTATCGCAAGGACATGACCTTGCTTCAAGCAATACGCAGGAAAAATATATATTGGAATGCATGTAAAAAGCAGGCCAGTGATCCCACATTATCAAAGCGTGATACAGTTATCATAGCTTTATGGCTACTTTTAAGTCAATTGATGGTTGAATTTCTCGCGAAGAAAGCAAAAAAGAGAGACTAGAGAAGAAAGAGGGAAAGAATTCGAGTAGAGATTTCCGGTATAAACTAAATCTGCTCTAATAACTCTTAAGGACAGTCATTACATCAAACATCCCTCATTTCCTCTCAGCAGTATATATATTTATACTTAAGAAAGAACATAAAAAGTGGAGGAAGGTTTCAATTCCTTTATCCGCATTGCGTAGCGAAGCCAGTCTACTTAGACCATGTGTTATCGTCAGACTAGGATCAGTCACTACATTGGTGTAGTATCTTTCCGATGAATAGAGCAATAAAAGTCTTATTGGATTTCATAAGGACCTTAGCTTAGGGCTACTTGACTAGCAGACCATTAAATCACTAGAACTGCCCCTGACTTTGAACCACTCGTATTACACTGTGGGGTCTCTATTTATCGGTATGTATTAGATGACTGGGTCATTGGAAGGATGGTTTTTATACCTCCGTTTTTTATTCCCTTATGCCTCTTTATTTATTCCATTCTATTATCTTATCTACTTTCTGTTCTGTCATTAGATTCTCTCTTCTATGCTTCTCTTCTTTTCTCTGTGTATACTGTTCTGTTCTCTCTTCTCTTCCCTTCCATCCCCTTCTCTCCTCTGCTCTCCCTTCCTCCCCTCTGCTCTCCTCTGCTCTCCCCTCCTCTCCTCTCCTCTCCTCTTCGTAATTTATGTTCATTTATTTATTTTCCTTGTAATTCGCAACACGGACTACTATGAGCAAATTAATTCGCAAAGAGAGTCATGGTTAAGAAAAGGATAATTCAATTTATCTTCAGTTTTGTCTTGTGTATTAAACGATTACTCCTCTGACGTCACAGTCAATAGCATATGGCTTTGAAAAACCTTTATAATTTCAAGATGTATCGCTCAAACTAATAGCTTTTTGGGTGTCATTCAACAGCTGACCCCATGTAGAATCAATACTGTGAATATTGTCAGAAGGGTTATAGGCACTTTAATTGAAACAACTAAATTCATCTAAATCTTACACATACATTCGACTGTCATGATCCGTTTGCTGTCTTTTCCCTCCAGATACCTGTCTTCCCATGATGCTTTTCATCAGACACTTTACACTTTACCCTGTATTGATATTCACACTTGCTCACTGCACACCCTCCACGCCATCTCAAAGTGGTCCCAGTGTAAAGCTCCGAAGCACACCAACACACCCTGCCTTTCGTACCTGCAATGGACAAGTTTGCGCGTCACGGATCTCAGCCTGTCAGCTGATGCAGGCCTGCAACTGCCAACTCCCCGACTGCTCTTGCTGTGCCGACTGTACCCGATGCTTGGGTTCCCTGTGGTTCGATTGCTGTGATTGTCTTGGTTTGTGTTTGGCTTACATAAGCAGGGCGTTGCCCTTCCACGCGGTCAGCACGATTGGAGAAGTTGCATCGCCAATTCCATCGCTTTTCGACGCACTAAGCTTCGGTACAGAAGGAGTGGTCTTTATATCTCGTCCCCGGTCCACCATTTCTTCTACACGTCCGCCGAACGGTAGGTTCTACAGCTAAGGGCCAGATTCAGGGGAGGGGTTCAAAGGTGCAAGGTACATCCCCTAGAAAAAAATTCTGGATCCACGCCCACAGTTATTTACGTCACCAACGGTCTGTTACATAATTAAGGCCCTGTTACGCGGTAAAACGTATACCTGAGGCTAATACGAGTAACATTTACTCTGCAACTTGCTGCGCAACAGTATTACATGACAAGTTGACCACTCTGACGTCACAGTCATTAGCATATGGCAGGAATAAATCTATATAACTTAAAGATACAGCACTCAAACTATGAATGTTTTTGGTCATTCAACAGCTGGCCCCATGTAGAATCAATACTGAGAATATTGTCAGAAGGGGTATAGGCACTTTTAAGTGTTTCAGCAATGAACGTCTCAATTCTTTGATCCCTGGTACAAGGTCGATCCTTGGGTGGTCAGGAATTCACAAATTCACACTTAAACGCGCACATAATAGGATCCGTTGGGGGTTTAAACGCTGTCGGGATTAGCAGAAATAATCCTTTAGTTCTTGACACGGAAATAGTCCTTTCCCAAGATGTAGTTGAGTTAATCCAGTCCCGTACACGTACCATCGTGTACTGAGCTATGTATTAATCTGATACAATGGACTTTGGGATGATTAAACGATAAAGCAAGGAAGAGTTGGTGATTAAACAATTCATGGGCGTATCTAGGGGGGTCACAGGGTGCCCGTGACCCCCACTTTCAAAGCCAAAGATAAAAAAATCTGACCGTTGATGCAGTGTGTGGAGTTTTGTTTAGGCCTAACTTAAAACAATAAATATTGACGTCATATCACGTCATAGTGACAATTTGGTAAGTTAGGACCCCCTCCCTAAATGACAAATCCTGGATACGCCCCTGCAATTGACCACTTTCCATACATCGATTCACTGGTCAAACACACAGCATTCCATTGAAGGTGCGAGGTACAAACTTGAATAATCCTTTGAAACTACCTTGCAGTCTCGACTGAATGCTTTGTGTTTGAACAGTGAACCAATGAATGGAAAGTGGTCAATATGTAATTTACACAATAACACCACGAAGAAACTGCTACGGTAATAATTAAAATCAAGGCTTTGACTAGTACTGGACTCACTCAACCATATCTTGGCAAAGGACTATTCTACTTGAGTTTCTAGTGTTCATACGTCGAAGAAGTTTTGCGTGCTTCATCGAAGGAGAATTTAGAAAATTGAATTAGCCCTTCGAGAGTCCTGCAGTGACAAAGTACAGATCCTCCAGACATGACTGGTTATACCATATGTCAAACCGCATGTCATTTCCAGTAATCTTATAAACAGCCTATTTAGCGTTATTGTAAAGAGAAGACGTGATTGAGCTTTTAAGCACAGGGAGCCCACAGCCATTGTTGAAGACCGTTAATCCAATGAGTAATGTTTGTCACGCGATTACTTGACCTTACTAAAATAACGTGTATCCTATGTCAACGGTCTGTTCGTTCGTTGCCCGGCGGGGTACATTATTGGAGTCTCGGGTTTCGGCTTATTGGATTAACGATAAGCGTGGCTATAAGCAAAGAAGAGGACAAGGTGAAACTTAAATCGGACCCCTCTACTCAAAATACTGAAAAAATAATCGTGAAATGTCCTGAAAGCTTTAATCCCAAAAATTTTGATGCTCAGAAAGATTGTCTAACGTTAGGTATCCGAACAAAAAAAATCAGTATGGTCCTATGTGCTGATGAATCGGCAACAAAATAGCTTGGTTTAGTTCAGTGTGCGCCTAGAGCAAGAGGGGACGGAAGTTATAAATAGAACGATATTAAAGACCTCTGTTCAATGTTGTAAATTTGACAGCTAAGTCATTAAAAACGAATATTTTACTTCCATTCTGCATATAATTATCCTTTTTATGCAGTCTTTGAAAAATACCACGAAAGTACCAGCTGTTTAACTTGCTTACTGTTTCATTAATTTCGTTTAATAACACCCCTTCTGTTTCAAATCATCTCGAACATTACTTCAAAGCCGTTTGTCCTGTGATGGAATCGTAAGTAGTTGAGAGATTACCGGTTTTTAGTTAATATTTTGCCGCATTTGGCTGCTCGAGCGAAAGGAAGCAAGCAAATATATTTTATATTATCCCCTCACAGGTGCCGTAATACGGGAGATCAGAAACGTGCCATTGAAATAGCTCATTAAGGGCTAATCTCTTCTTGACGGGGAAAGCCGGTGTCGAAAAGAGGTTTCTTTTGTCGCACATTTGCCAGGATTTGTTTGCAACCTACCAAGCGAGCTAAATCCCTCGACAGTACATTCGTTTGCGGGCATCAAAGATGGTTGTAGTCTGTTGCATTCGGGGAAGATCTTTCTTATAAGTCTTACCATTGTCTGCAGACGACAATTCTCTTTTTCTGACGAGAATTGTTCACTGTATTTTGAAAGAACAGAGTTTACCGACGTAATTGCTCCAGGCACTTGGGAATAATTCTTGATAAGCCTGGAGAAAATCATTAAAAATTAATATGATTTTTCATTCTAAGATTATCGGCGATAAATATGGCTGAACGTCAAATGATTGTGACCTACCATTGGATGTCGTTGAACGAATTTGCACTCCGATGTTGTACGCTACTGTTAACTTCTTGCAATGGAACACGGTGACTTCCGGCGGCTTTATTCATTTCCGTTTCCGTCCCCCCTTACTCTAGGCACAGATACAACGGTAGTATCGTCGTGTACGGGAATCCTCAGGGGAACTTATTCAAATGCAAATTTTCCGTATGCAAATTGTTCCGATGATTATTCGTGTATACCTCGTTCTATATGATATTATATATTCATTATATTCATAATTTTGTCAAATGGTAATGAACTAATACTTTAAATACCAGAAAAAAAGCAGTCCAGCCAAGCGAAATCACTTGTGGCGTACTGGTTAGGTTTAGGGTTAGTGGTTGGGATAGTGTATATGAAGGGTTCGATACTTGCCAAAACCACTTTTTTTTTAAGTGAGGACAACCAAAATCCTCAAAAAATTTGAAGTGCCACTCGTGTGTTCGGAAACCTATGACTTGGTTAACCCGTATACACGACGATAGTACCGATACAACGAAAAATCATAAGAGTTTCATCCCTTGCCCTCTTCTTAGCTTAAACAGTTGATGGATAATTCAAATTTGAATTTAAACCAATTCGGTGAGGGCCTTATCGCTAATCCAATAAGTCGAAACCCGAGACTCCAATAACGTACCCCGCCGGGCAACGAACAGACCGTTGATATAAGATACCTCTCGTGCTTTTAGTAAGGTCAAGTAATCGCGTGACAATTACTCATTCACCAGTTTCCATACATCGGTTCACTGGTCAAACACAAAGCATTCAGTCGAGGCTCCAAGGGGATATTTGCATAATCCTTTGAAACTAAGGCCACTGGACCTTGACGCCTCGCTCTAGAGCTTTGTGTTTGGTCAGTGAACCGGTGTATGGAAACTGGTGAATAGACCATATTCACGATAGCCGCCATGTTTCTTGTCTCGTTGTGATGCTAATAAGTCACGTGGTTTCCGAGGGGGCAAACAACTTAAAACCTGGCATCGATTTCAACCGCCCCCATAAAATGCTTTCGCATAGGGACTGAATATTTGTAAAAAAAACTGAATTTGATCTTTGAAATTTCCCGATTTTTGTAAAAATAGTTGTTCTTCCAATGTTTGCCCCCTGGAAGACCTCATGGCTAATTTGCATTACAATATCAAAACCATCATGGCGGCTATCTTGAATATGGTCTATTGGATTGATTTTCAACAATGGCTGTGGGCTCTCTATGTTTTAACCCATAGTATTTATATTACTAAAAATATTAACTGTGGATACAACTTTTGGCTTTATTTCAGCCGATTTTCTTGACTAATAGACCCGGAAATACGTCTCAACTTAAAAGTTTCATTGTCACTCGAAACTTTGCCCTCAAATGAAAAACCGTGTTTAGGCCTTACTCTCAAGGGTGCGTGCGAATCCAAATTTGACGGGGTCACGCAACTGAAGAATACAAATTCAACCTGTAATATGGTCCTTTCCCAAGTTAAAAACCAGCCACGCCCCAATTGTATTGTTTTGTGTAGGTTTTGAAATCCAGTGCAAAACCTACATTCTTAAAGCCGGGGGCGACTTTGATAATCAGCAGGGGAGAGCGGGCCTGAATAGTAGGTTTTGAATTTGAAATTCAAAACCTGTCCCGGGCCAGCTCTTGAATTTGAAATTCAAGACCTGCTAGTCCATGCCCTGCTCGCCCACAA
>WUAP02147822.1:0-11261 GCA_015163945.2 Stichodactyla helianthus | reverse complement strand
ATGATTATGAAAAAAGAAAAACGGTTAAAATAATCGATTTTCATATTTCTAATTAATGTCTACGAAATCGAAAGGCTCTTTGTGGAGTGCTACAGGGACTGAAAACGCATACATTTCGATACGTTTTGGCCTTGCGTCCACATTAAAACGATCGAAAACGCTGAGCGTTTTCATCGAAAATGCATACATTTGAAAACGCTCTCCAAAGTGGAGACACTTGAAAACGGAGGCCTATTGTATGAGTGTGGACGGGCGAAAACAGAGCGTTTTGAAAACGCTGACTTCATTCAAAGCATGCCGCCGGCGGACAATGACAAAAATGTCTGTATTTGGCATGCGTGAACAAAGATATTGTGGTTCTTTCATCTGCGTTTTTGTCGTTTTAGTATGGACGGGCGAAAAGGATGCGAAGTCTCGATGCGTTTTCGGTGAGACGAAAACGGAGCCTTTCGAAAACGCATTAGTGTGGACGGGGTCTTATTTTAATAAGCCAGTTCTGAGTTCACGAAAATGATGCATGAATGCGAGGCTTCGTGCGGAATCACACTTGGTCGCATGATACGACTGACTTGTTCTGTTGTCACTCTTTTCTCTAAAACTTGTTCGCAGTTCACTCTTGAAAACAAGCTTTTAAGCAATAGCAAATCCACAAAGAAATGTCAGTCGTTTCCCGCCACCAAGCGTGATTTCGCACGAAGCCTTCATGCATCGTTTTCGAGAACTCGGGAAGTGGCCTATTGAATGCGGTGCTTTTACTGAAGCGGTTTTATTGTCACTTTACCAGTAGCTTTGTGTACGTTGAGTCGCTCGTGTTTTACACATTCTTCTTTAAATAATCAAGTCCAAAGAAAACTAAATTAACGGCTTAAAGGCTTAAAGGGGTTAAAGGCTTGTGTACCGTGTAGATCCTCTAGAAAAGCAATCACTTCCAGATCTATGCCTTCACTGCGGCAACGTCGTAAAGTTTCAAGTTATCCACAGCAGGTGGTTGGTCCTTGTGACATAGCATGGCCAGGTAACCACCACGGTAAAGTAACACAAGCGTCAGGGCGAGGCAGAAGGCGATTGCAAAGGTGAGCGTTATAGGTAGCCATACTTCTGTTAAAGTGTCAGGTTCATGAGGCCCTGAATTGTTCGAAAACAAGGTTAAAGATTGGTTAAACGATGCATTTATTGCATCTATTTTGAAATCACTAGCAAATCCTGCAATCTGTTCTCATGAGTGCGATTTAAGCACGAAGCGCACTACTTTGGTTCTAAATCGCATCTTTTTTCAGCCAGTCAGATATGATTGAAACAGTAAACTAAACAACCAATTAGATTTCATGCGACTGGACTAAACTAACCAATTAGATTGCAGGAAAGAAAAGACACAAAATGCTATTTTTTTGGAAATGTTTTGCTGCAAAAAATTCTCCAGTTCTTGGATAATCAATAAATTTATATTGAATAAAAAAATCTGTTGATCTTTATTCAGGTGTTCAATGGACTTCAAAATGGATATAATAAAGTAGTGTTTGAACTTCGTGTCGTGCAATATTGGTATGAAATCAAAATACGATTACAAATCGCACTCCCGCTATGCGGTCGTCCAATTTTGTAATAGCACGCTTGATTTCAGACCAACTTGCACGACACGAAGTTCAATAGACCATTCCCGAATTCGCTTGGATGATCACGAAACAATGGTTTCAAGTCGAGGTTGGTCTTGATAAACAAAAGAATCAAGTTCAGTTTCGACTTGGAACTATTGTTTCGTGATCATCTAAGCGAATTCGGGAAAGGTCTATTACCATTATCAAACAAACAAATGAGTCTTATAGTTCAATTCATGGCAAACTGTATTCCTAATCATGGATACTTGATACTGGTTACTGTGACAGATGATATAGGAATTTTTTCCCGACGCTGGAAAAAGTGCGTTAAACAACAGTGGTGGATTTAAGGGGAGCGCGTTAGGGGTCCCCCCCCCCCACCACCACCACCATCAAAGAAAGGAAAGTGTCCTTCCGGACTGCTATCGTATCCCTTTCACTCACAAATACGTATAGTATACTACAGGTGTACACCCTCCCCTTAAAATATCCCGGATCCGTCCGTGGGGAACACAACCAAACAACATTACAATAGAGTGCCAGGGGCGGACCAAAGAATCGAAGAGAGGGGAAGCCGGAAAACTTCGCCCTAATACAAACCTTCATGAACGTATGCAAAGCGATAAAAGTCGTATAAATAATTGCACCAACTCTTCAAGCGGGGTTCTGCGGGAATTTATATGTTTACTTTTGATTTTCTCTCTGATAATTTTCTTGAGAATTTTCAGTTGATATAATTGTACTTTCCCAGTATCCAGATTTTTGATTTTGCAAAGTTTAAAAATATACATGAATTAAAAGGGGGGCCATTGGCCCACACCTGAATAGACCTTTACGACATATACATGATAACGATGCCTAAGGGCCTAGATTTCATGTAAAGTAAATTAAAAGACTGCGATTATTCACCAGTTTCCATACATCAGTTCACTGGTCAAACACAAAGCATTCAGCCGAGGCTCCAAGGGGATATTTGCATAATCCTTTGAAACTAAGGCCACTGGACCTTGACGCCTCGCTCGGGAGCTTTGTGTTTGGTCAGTGAACTGATGTATGGAAACTGGTGAATAACAGAAATTGAAGACAAAGTTTCTCTACAAGATATCCCTGGATCAAAACTTTCAGATTTTCAGCGATTAACAGTCCACGGCAACCTTGATGGTACTGCAGCGGGCCTTAGAATGTCGTATTAAGCCAGAAAAGCTGTGTTTATAATCTTAATCTGAAGAAAAGTGCATGGAAAGTCAAATAATGTTCCTATCACTGTACAGCTGTACGGAATCTGTGAGATGAAAAGACATTGCTAGTCAACTTCGCCTCTATTTTTGATTCTGTCGGCCCTTAGACCTCGTTTTCATGCTTACGTCGTAAAGGTCTATCCTCCCCTGAGTGCATCATCAGTATAATTACGTCACAATACCTGGTACTGATGGCGTGGTCGTCGTGCCATTCACACCTGATTCAAAAGCAAAGAAGGAAAAAAAAATGTGGTGGGATTTTTTAGATTTTCATTTATTGTTATTATTATGTACTATTTACGAAATGTGTGGCAATGTTGTATCTGATATACAATCACGAGCCGAAGGCGGATACAACATACAACATTGACACAAATATTGTAAAATTCTTATCATTTTCATTAATCATTCATAAACATTTATTACCATTGTCATTATGAATGGGGGCTTGATTACTTTTCTGGGCTAAATCCTTCGTTTTTACGTTACGTCATCTGGATTTTAATAAAAGACTTCACCTTTTGTACCACCAGATGGCCGATGTCTTTTGACGCTCTTGGGAATGGTTGAAAAACACCAATATCGAGAGAAATTTAAACATTCACTTTAGTCAGAGAAAGCTTCAGGTGAAGACCCGTCCTCATTTTCGGAAATCAAATCGCTCATTAGAACTGTAGGACATTCATGGCAAAAAGAAACCTGAGAGGGATGAAGTGACAGATGAGGAGGAAGAGCACTAAGCTGTAGAAACTTTAGTTGGTGTCAAGGCCGTGACTCTTAACTTCACCTGCTATATTTTTAGAACGTAAATAATTTTGGTCCGCAATTTTTTCCTGTTTTTTGCACTGCGATTTTCGCTGCAACTCAACTGCGATCAATTTAAACTATCGGCGATTTTGAGGCTCAAGTTTCTTAGTTCACTTTGCCGATGAATCGAATTTAGTGCGGTTATGTGGCGTTTTTTTTTTTGTTTGTTTTTTTTTTCCTTCCCTTGCGACACTAGTTAAAAACAACTAACTGAATTGCAGTATTCGCGCTAAAATCTCGCCACTGAAACCACCTCACATTGGATGGCTAGTAGTTCACACAATTTCTGGATCGCTAGAATCGCAGCGAAAATCGCTAAGTAAATTGGCCTCAGTCAGTGAGGACTTTGTGCTTTTTTAAGTTGCATTGAGTTACATTATTATTTTTGACAAACCTTGATATTTCGGTTTTTCGGTATATTAGTATTTAGTATGTATTTAGAAATAATGAGTAGGATTAGAGTGGTTTCACTTAACCCGTAAAATAGATTTTAGACTAATGATGCACATTAGGTTGTAATTCTATTGTTTTCTTTTGAGTCTTTTTTAACTATTACACGTCAGCTATTAGTTTTTGTTTCACGGGTTAAGTAAAATCACTCTAAGTTTTATTTTCAGTTGGGCCAAAGTCAAAGTGTATTTTCCCTTCATTTTCTTCCTTTCTGTTTAACGTAACTAAAAAATCCGATACAAAGAAACTAAAGCATAGGGAGAGGTGTGTGTTTGAATAGCTAGCAGAGGAAAGCTGGGGTGGATGAATGAATGCAAAGCCTACCAAGTAATTAGTATTCTGTATCATAATACAAAATACTAATTAGGCATTGTTTTAATTCATCAACCCCAGCTTTCCCTGCTAGATATTCAAAACCTCCCCGTGCTTTAAGTTTGTATCGGGTTTACAAGGGTGTGCATGTGACCTGAAAGCTATGATGGGATTGGATAGAAACCTCATGAATGATTAATGAATATTATAAATAGTATTACGGAACTTAAAGAAAGGAAGCGTTTTATTGAGCGACGTTTCGGGGTCGTCATCATGACACCATTAAGCCCTTTACAAACGGTGCACGAATTGTAAAATACACGAAGCTTTCTTAATCTTTATAGGACGAAAACTTTATTATACTATTTATACTCTATCTGCTGGTCAATGTGGGATGTTGGATCTGCCACTGGTCATGATCTAACATCACGATGCGCACACGTAGGGTAAACATAGCCTGCAAAAGGACTGGCATGGAGCTACACAGGCAATCCGTTGCATAGATATGAAAGTATTCACTTTACTTTCATTTCTAATATATATATATATGCGTACCCCAAATTTACGGTGTTCAGCTTACCCATAGAGAAAAATAACGCCCTGGGATCCCCTACGGTTGCCACATGCATTAAATTGTCCGGCTGCGTTTCTAGAGTGGTTGGTCCTTGTGGTGTAGTGGTTAAATCGGACTAGTAAACCGAAGATGTGCGGTTCGATTCCCGCCAACGGCTTAATGTTATTCTTCTCTTTATCCTTTCGTTGCATAGATAGTTTGTTAGTCGCAAGCTAGGAAGTGCAAAAAATCCAGCATCTTCTCCTTGTTATTCGATCTTTTCTCGGTGGAGTATTTCTGTAAAGACTAGCAAAGTAAATCCTATTCGCAATGAACTTGAAATTTTGGAATTTTGAAATTCCGTCAATATTTCAAGATTTTAGTGTCGCTTGAAACCGCATTTTTACTCGACTAGCGAGCATGAAACAAATTGCGAGTTTGTTTACGTTTGGTGACCAAAGGTTCAAAGTGAACGCTTAGCCAAGTCGCGACCAAATGTCTCGTTTCAAACATAAACAAATTAACAAATGTGTTTCAATTCACGAGTTGACCATATGGACATGTGCGCTTGATTGTGTATCCGATGAACTCTGTAAAGTTGCCAAGTTTCATGATTTTTTTAAATATCCGTCTGGCCCAGCGTGGCTCTCGTGATTAACTGTACCCCAGCTGCGGTTTATAACCAATCCTTTATATACTTTACCTTTTGTTGTTGGTATGGCCGTGGTTGGTAAGGTCATGGTTGTTTTAATGGTACAGTTTTTCATAGATCTTGGAATCACGTTATCAATGCTAGTGCAGTCTGTCTGATCTGCGGCAGTTATCGTTCCATTTCCTAACTTATTTTGACATCTTACGTATCTTTTAGCAATCAACTGTGAGCCGTTGACTGAAAAACACTGTGGACGAAAAAGAAAGAAGAAAGCTAAACAAGTGGTAAAACAGGAAGCATACTATGAACGTGTTGTTTTAGTTTTTCGTTTACCCTTTGAATATTCAATTAAAATTGATTACATTCATGACACTATGTTTAACTTGTTGCGTAAACTTTTATGCGATAATAACCGCACTATCGAATTAAGTGATGTTAGCAGAGCAGAAAAACGACAAGGCCGCTACTTTCACGATTTTTTAAATTTAACTGGAAGTGATACACCAATACTATAAGGCTTTCATTTGTTTCACTGTTGGTGCTGACTTGTGACAAAATCTTATTAAATTGGAGTAAAGCTACTTGGAGATATTCACGAAAATGTCATTTTTTCTGCTGATCAAAATATCACCTCTCCCAAAGTACAAGGCGTTATATCTAAAACTCGTATTCACTGAATTTTGGTCACATTTGATATTTTGTTCTTTGGCCCGAAAAGAGCGTGTTAATTACAAAATATTGAAATTAAAAACGAATAGATGTTCTTATAACAAAAGAAATAAAAAGTTTTTCTGCTCTGTCAGCAATGTCTAGATGAGGGAGCATTATAAAAGAAACCGAAAGAAAAAGAAGGAGGAAAAAAGAGAAAAAAGAAAGAAAAAGAAAAGAAAAAGAAACGGAAAAAGAAAAATCAATCAATCAATCAATAAAAAGAAAAAGGAAAAGAAAGAAAGAAAGAAATATATAGAGAGAAGATAAAGATAAAGAAAAAGATGAAGATAAAGAATCTGAATGAGAGAGACAAGCTTTGTTATAAAAATCCATACCTTGGACCATTGACCAACTACCCATTCAGGTCCACAGTCTACTTGATTACAAGATTCCAATGTAATTGGTCGAGTGGTGATGTTACAGTATCTCGATGGAGCCCCAATGTACTTATTAGATGTCACTTGCTGAATACATTGAACCATTCTCGTTCTGTTGCCACCTCCACATCGACTGGAACATGGCGCCCAAGGTTCCGCTTCCCATCTACAGCAATAGCAAAGTTGTGCTGTAATTACATGTATTCACTGGTTTCCTATTCACGACTTTCAGGGTCACTTTGCATAAATTCAAGAGCTTGTTATCCTTCACTGCACTACTGTATTTTACCTAGTTGACAGTTACCTTGCTGGGCATGGTTGAGTGTTGCATGTCACATGGTTTTGGGGTCTGGTGGTTGTGTTACAATATTCCTCGTCTACTCCTGTTAGATCGTCCTCTCTATGACATGTTACGATTTGAGATTTTAAACCTAGATAAACATACATAATTTAAATATGGGCATTAGTGTCATGAATAATCTGTTTTCTCTTAATCTAAGATAATAATCTAAAAAGCTGATATTCTAATATAGTAATTAGTGACAGGTTCACCCACCCACTCACACAACAAAAACACTAACACCAAAACCAACCAACCAAAAACAAACAAACAAACAAAGAAAGAAACAAAAAACAAAACAAAAACAAAAAACAAACAAAAAAACAAGCCAAAAAAGCCAAAACAAAACAAACAAACAAACAAACGAGGAAGAGGAGGAGGAGGAGAAGGAGAACACAACAACAACTACAATAGCAACAATAACGCCAACGACCAAGCAAAAGAACAAGAACAAGTCAGAACCAGAAGAAAAAAGAAATTTCAATTTTATGGCTTCTTCTTTTTAAGCTAAGAGAAGGCTTGTCGACTGATATGCCCCTTGTCTTTTGGACTTATCAGACATATATAGAAGTAGGTATCTAAGCATCATCTCACCTCCTGCACATGTAGCACTGCAATCACCATGTAGAACAGACTTCCAGATAAATGGCGTATCAGGAGCT
The DNA here is from genome assembly GCA_015163945.2 of Stichodactyla helianthus. Classification (NCBI taxonomy): domain Eukaryota; kingdom Metazoa; phylum Cnidaria; class Anthozoa; order Actiniaria; family Stichodactylidae; genus Stichodactyla; species Stichodactyla helianthus. The sequence continues at coordinate 3,564 of WUAP02147822.1, read as the reverse complement.
CGTCCTGGCTTGTAGTAGGAATACGCGTAGCCAGAATTGCTTTGAAAACCGACATAAACAAACTGAAAAAGAAAATAAACCTTTAGTTGGCTCGTCATCATGGATTTATAGTTACCTATATAGCACCATTACTTAATTCTGATTTACTTATGAAGGAGGGCCGAATTACTGTCTCGCGCATGCGCTAGAATTGGCTATTTTTGATCGGAATAGACCTCTTTTATGCAAATTGCACATTTCAGACCACGTGGGCATTCTCTTGGGAATTGTTTGTTTTATTACGAAAATGTTAACCTATTAACATATGAAAGAATTAATTCCCAAGAGTGACATCACGTCGTCTGAAATGGATAAACAAACAACGAAGGTAAAGAGGTCTATTACCTTTTATGTTATAGACAAGTAACCCCATGGGCTGTTTCGATGATTTCAAACTGTCGTTGTCATTGTGCAATGAGGCAATCACGGAAAATATTGAAAACACTGATCTTTAAATTGATCCTCAATTCTATATGAATCCGTGGCGGGCTTAGGGGAAGGTGTTGGAAAAATTCATTCTCCCCTTCCCTAAAGACAGGAGAGTCCCCTTCCGGACTGCTATTGAGCCCCTTGCGGGTGCACCCTCCCTAGCTTAGAAGAACATCCTGTATCCGTCCCTCATCCCGTGCAAATACATATTTAAACAAATCAGTTGCATAATTTGTTGTGCAGCGATTACTGCTTCCGTGTGTTGTTGTTGATACTGCAAGTGATGGTGGTGGTGTTTTGGTCACATTAATTACAACGGCTTTTAATATCTACTAATAACTGATTAACCTAGATCACGAAAGTCTTTTTGGAAACGAACACGAAGATTTTTGTTCCGCAATTCTTTGCTCTTTTCCTCAGTTTAAAGCACCGATCTTTTGTATTCAGTGACAGCCTTTTGCTCAACTTTTAATGCTTGTCACAAGAAGCCTTTTTTAATAAAAGAAGACAAATACCATAGGAACCAGTGGCTTTGTAGTGGGCCCTTTAAAAGACATCGATTCGGCGTAATTGATTTGAGAGTTGCTAATATCATAGTGCACAATTGTACCAGCTACAGTTCTTGTTGATTTCAAAGGACGACTGGGGAATATCAGCGAGTTAGATCCTGGTGGATAAAGCTTGAGATCTAGAATATATAATCAGTGATTATGGTTTAGTAGCAGGAAAAAAGCAAATTGTGCTAGAAGAAAATAGATGGGAATTAATTCAAAAATGGGAAACGATAAATTTCGAAAACAACAACAACAACAACAACATGAAGACATGTGGGTTTTAAACGAGAAAGGAAAAATGAGTTCGATTGAAATAGAAAAGCATATATACGAATGAATCTGTGGAAAATTTGACAAATTTACTTACTTAAAACGTTATAGGTTTTTTGTTTTTCTTTAATGAAAAAGTTCGTCGCGTTTGCTGGTACCACAAACATTGGATCAGCATTTCTTGGACCTGAAAACATACGAGGCGCTTATGACAAACCACTGTCAATATGGATAATCTTGGACTAAAAGCAACTCTGAAAAAAATATGCCTTAAAAAAACAACTTTTAAAAACTATGAATGTTGTGTTGTCTTGATGCCACACTTTGTTCTTTATATCCAATAAAAGTTAGTAAAAAAAGTTTGATATGGAAAGCACTCAGTTTCCCATCAAGATTTGTTGAAGAAAATCTAGTTCGTGCACATATTTGCCTAAGTATAACCATCCCGGACAGCCCTAAATTACCATATCTATTCCACAGTTTTGTGTAGCTGCCTTCCATACGAACACACGTGCTACCATTGCCTTTACATTTCATGCATCTGTCAATGATTTTTCCTGACCGAATCTCTAGATCACAACCAACAGGCTATAGAAAATAATGGAATACGTGAATGAACTCGTACGTTTACAGGTCCCGAGGGAGGGAGGAAGGGAGGGAGGGAGGGAGGAAGGGAGGAAGGGAGGAAGGAAGGAAGGAAGGGAGGGCGTTTGAAAGAACAGTTATAGGGCAGTTAATAAGATGTGACCGCTGGCATCAGTGTAAGAATAACAGCAATCAAATGAGTGTTAGAGAACAGAAAGGAACATTGGGTTTTCGTATCGTTCTGAGATGAAAAAAAAAACAGGGTGCATTGTGGTGTAGCTTCGGTACAAACAACACCATATAAGGCATGATTTACTATAGATGTTTGTACTGAAGCTAGCTAGACCATAATGCACTATGTTTGCTATCTCAGAAAAGGCCTATGCTTTGCAGGGGCAGGTAGGTCCTCCAGTAAGAACTGACTATTAACCTTCAGGAACCTTGAAAAATCTCTGGGTTGATCTAAGTCAGGCCATGGCTAACTCACAGTTCGAGTTGGAATTTAGCGTGTTCAGTTTTTGTGGTGGGAGGAAAACCGGAGAAAAAACCTCGAATCAAGGAAGAGGCCCAACAAGAATTCTCCTCGCATGAAATGCCAAGAAACCCCGAGGTGAGAGGCGAGTGTGCTAAACCGCCGCGCCACCCTTGATTCTCCCTTGACAGAGATACCTCGAGTCGTGATTTTTGTCTTTCATGATCCAAAAGTACAAACCAGTTTGAAATCGTGTATTTGTAGTTGGAACATTGTTTCCTCGTTGCAACAGAGTTTTTTCTTGAAAATCACAGAGTCATAAAGAGTAACTGACCTTAAACACCCATCCCCTCCCCCCACCGTCACACTTAATGTCCCTGCTAAAATCTCTCACTCGCACACTCATCCTCTTCGTCCCCGGTGGGGCATAAAAGGCCGCAAAAAACGTTCTCTAATGCTCCACAAAATAGGTAAGTGGATTTTGTTTGATTCCGGTGATTGATTTTAGAATAGCCCACTTCCGGGATATGCTTCACTTGTCAAGCACAAAGGTTTCTGTACAAGGCTTCTTGCTAAACTAAATGTATTCTTTTTCTCCCGTCATGGACGACCACTGAGCATTATCACGAAGCCTCATATTGAAACCTTTGGACGTGACAAGCAAAGCATATCTGAGAAGTAGACTATTAAGTGTCATCTAGTCTCAAAATGTCACGGAGTCCTGAACCCAGGTTCTTTTACAGGGGCGAAGACTTGTTCGGTGCTTTGCAATCCAACATAGCTGTCAACATGCCATCATTTAAAGCCTCTATGGTCAATGCAATATATAACGTTAACACTAGTATAATTGTGACTTACGACTCGTTGCCCCCCGATACAAATGTCAAGGACATAAGGATCGTCTGAGTACTTTGTTCCATCAGCTACATTTCCTTCTCCTCTTGCATTCGAACCTAATATACACCACAGGTAACATCGGGAACCACCTGGAAGCACACGACAAACACGGTTACGGTACGGAACCAATGAATATATTGCGCGAGATTTTCGGCCTTCCATATCGTGTCAGGACACGATCGGTCACGGTCACGTCAAGGCAAATTCATATACGGTAAATTTTTAACAGCGTGACAGAATATCATATCAAAATCACTACGGACAAAAGGCTCTAAATCAAATTTCTGCCAGGCGTTACTTGCAGACAGCCATACATTT
>WUAP02147811.1:0-11263 GCA_015163945.2 Stichodactyla helianthus | reverse complement strand
CCCGTGCAAAATTTGAGGTTTTTACCTTCTTGAAGTTCAAAACACGTATGGTCCTTCAATCTTTTTCAGTAAAATTCGGAAGGTTACCATGGTAATTCGGTGGAAATTATGCGCACGCACGCTTGTGGGCTCAGAAACTCGATTCAATAGTAGCCAGCCACCTTAAAGTAATCTGGACAACATGCCGGGTACGTACGGTAGTGTCTTACAGCATTCATGTTATGGTATACAAAAACACTGGAATGGTTTCCCATAGGCCTTTTCTGAGATAGCGAAGATGGTGCATTGTGGTCTAGCTTCGGTACAAACATCTATTGTTCATCATGACTTACATGGTGTTGTCTGTACCGAAGCTAGACCACAATGCACTTTGTTTGTCTATCTCAGAAAAGGCCCATTGTCAGTCATCCAATTGTTATGCTACGCTTTGTAGAAATTGATAGAAATTGGTAAAATCCGAGTAATTAACGTTGGTTTTGACAGTTATCACATCTTATTTAGGAATTGGTTCTTGCAAGTGCGGAGCCAAATGTTGTGTAGTAATAACCAGCTAAGTAATGCAATTACCAGTAGGGATGCGGGTAAATAATAGTGTAAAACCTTATTGAAGTTCACTGTAGAATTTGGTAGAACTGAGGTCAACGTAATCCTTGAGATCGCTGCAGTTGGTATTATGTCGTTTTATATTAATTGATAAAGTTGTCTTGTTTTATGCACCCTTGTGGTTTGCTTGTTTGTATCTTGTATTATTAATTTTTGTAGTGGTTATTGTATTAACTGAAACCACACGTTATATATTGATGGTCTAGCAAAGAAGTTGTCTTGAAAACTCTAGAGTATAAATAGGATGTATGTGTTGTAAGAAGTCAACAAAATTTAGCAAGCGTGTGCAAGAGAGCAACCGCTTGCAAATAAACCGAAATTGGAGAAGGTACGTTCTCGCCTCGTTGATCCCATTTGGTATCTAACACAATCACAATTCGTAGTTATGGATACGGTAAAGTACGGTAAGGCTAAGGTACCGGTACAAATACAGTAGTTTTCGTATGATTATGACTGTGGCACTCTTACAGTATGGAATAGAAAACTCCAATGAGTCAATCAATCACAGTGCCCGAGATCACTACTCATCCAATGAAAATGCTCTGATACGGCACCATCACAGTCACGGTATGGCACGTCAGTTTTACAGAGTCAGATGAAAACGGCTCTAACAACAAGTTCACAGTATGGTATGTCGCAACACTGAAGTCGCTTCCCATAAGAATGGTTATGATATTAGTGGAAAACGTACGGTACTGACTTACAGTACGTACAAGGTACGGTATGCCGTAATATTCAAATGGCTTCGTAACGTTTTTTGCCGGTGTGAATCATCCTATCCCAACGCGTAGTTATGGTAACAGTTAAATACAGGACGGCTACACTGCGGCTACGAACTCGCCGTATCGTTTCCCACTCATACGAAATCTACTCTATATCGTATCTATAACATAGCTAAGATATAACGCGCGCTCTGATTGGCTGGCTACCTATGAAAAGTAATGGATGGTTCATGGTGAGTAGTGAACGCTCGCGCACGCTGACGTCAAAGCCGTTTCAAGTTCTTTGAAGCCCCTTTTTCAGAGCAAAAAACTGTCTTTTAGGATACAAATTTTGATAAAAAACACATTGTAGATCATTGTTCTATTGAAAACTTTTCGCGGGGAAACGTTTTTGATGTTTTCTCCAGAGCATTCTTAACAGCTTTTCTCTTCAAAAATTATTGAATGAATTTTCAAATTACAACGTTCGCCTCGAGCAACTCTTACGCTACCATCGTGCTCTCCCAACTATCCGCGTGCATCCAGAACTAGATTTACGCACGCTAAACATTGATCATCCCTTAACTTTTGCACTCAACATTATGAAGACCGCTCTCGCTATCAGTATTTACTGACCTGTTTCTGGGAAAGAGCTAGTGCTAATTCTTGTTGTATTACTTCCACAAGCAACTGCAAAAAATATTCACAAAATAAAAGAAAGTTTTAAAATTTAATTTATAAGTAGCCTGGAAGGGGCTCAAGGAGCTTGGAGGAATAGGGATAAGGAAGGGGGAATCCCCTTCCCTGCCCCAAACCCCTCGCACCCATATGCAGGCTTATTAGAAAGGTAAGGAAAATCGGCACAATAGACCTCTTTCCCTTCGTTGTTTGTTTACCCATTTCAGACCACGTGATGTCACTCTTGGGAATTAATTCTCTCTTATGTTGATAGATTAACATTTTCATAATAAAAGAACAATTCCCAAGAGAATGCCACGTGGTCTGAAATGGGTAAACAAACAACGAAGGGAAAGAGGTCTATATAGAATATAATAGGCCTTTTGCAGCAAATAGTCACATGCTGATAGCGAATGGCGAATGAATTGAGCTCACGGTCCCTTGGGGAAGGCTTCACTGGACGGCAAACAAACTTGAAAATGCATAGTATCTTGAGATCAAAAGTGTGCTATGAAGGTATGACTGCATTTTTAAAAAGGTTTTAGTCAGGGCATTAGAAATCTAATGAAATTTGTTTTGAATAAATGAAACAGTTTTTTTTTTTTTTTTTTGCTCACTAGTTACAGTCACGTGATTGTTAGCTGCAAAGGGCCTAGTTCGGATATTATTATCATATTTCCAAGTAGTGCCTCGTTTACCTTTGGAGTGTTTAGATCTACGAGTGATGACTGATCCAAGATAACATGACATTCAGCAGACAGAGGGTGTAGGACTAAAATATTAAGATTTATTTTTATTTAAGAATCGAGTCAGCTATGACTACGTAAAATCGCAATGTAGCGAAGAAATTAAACCATGCATGTATTAGACTACCCTTCGTGACAGAGGATACTAGGTATTGTGCCTCCACGTTCAATCTAGAAAGCAAGATTAAACGTTTGCCACTAAGCACATGTAGAGTCAAACATAAAAATGAACGAGTGAATGAATGAATGGATAAAAAAATTAACGTATGGATGAAAAACATCAATTAAACTATTTTGAGCAGCGTCGGTGTATCAATCATAAATGGTGAAGATGATTTAGGTTATGAAGAATAAAACCTAAGAATCAACATCGAAACGATTCAACGGAACAGTTTTGTATTAAAATGTATGTAAAAAAAAGCTTATGAAACAACGTGGATCATTCACAAAAGAGCTGGGCTCCAATCTAAGGCGAATGCCCAAAGATCGAAATAGAATTTAGAAGTTGCTTTTTGCGGAGGGAGGAAAACCGCCGGATAACCTGGAGAAAAACCTTGGAAACAAAGGAGAGAACCAACAAACAACTCTATTCACATAAGATAGAAAGTCCAGGAATGGAACCCGAGACCTTAGCGGTGAGAGGCAGCGCATTAACAGCGCACAACATCCATGCTTCCCTTATTTTCATATGACTGTGAAAAATTTACAGTACGGACTTACTGTGCGGTGACTGTGATGATGCCATGTCAAAGCATTTTTACTGGATAAGAAGTAATCTTGCGCCGTGTTATTTATTGGCTTATCGGAGTAATCAAACCCTTACCATAACCATGCCACTGCTGAGCATGCGTAAGTGGTGTTTTTAAACGTTTCTGATAAATTCTTTTATAAATTCTTTTACTCCGACGAAGGGCGAAAGCTCGAAACGTCTGTAAAGTTAAGTATATTTATCTTTATTTCACGGTGTTACAGATTTCCTTTTATTGGTTATTGTATTCATAACACATCGACGCAGCCTATACTAGTTTACTCGCTAGTTTCCATTGATAAATTCTTCCATCTTTCCTTCCTTCAGCATACCTTGTACTTAACATGTACTTACTAAACTCGTACTCTCCCTGTATGTTGCCTTTGCTTGAAATTCCATCCTTCATTCGCCTCTGAAAAGAAACAATCAGTACCTATTTTATCCCTGAATAATCAAACATTTGTGATTCAATTAATCAAAGGAAGCCCAAGCTATGTATTTGTGGAACTATCATATTAGAGGAAAAGTTATCAAAAACTGACTCTTAAAAAATAAAATACCTCTTTCTTTTACTAGCTCTGTGGTTAGATCGAGAGGAAGGGAAAAAAAGGAAAAGAGAAAACTTACAAGATTCTCTATATCATAGGGTATCATAAGAGAAATATGGCGGGAGGGGGGCAGGGGAGGTAAACAACAAGAGAAATCTTAAATATTATCATAAAGATTAATGAGAACGGACAAAAACCAGATAATAATGCTGATGGATATACCAGAATTAACCAAAACCAGAAAGAAAGGAATATGAACAGGCTTGTGAGTAAATGTCAAGACATTTCTTAGTAAGTCCGTACATTGTCTGTAACACTAAACGTTTTTTGATTTTCCTGTACGTGTATATTAACTCTGCTTAAACTGCTAGTCAGTGTTTCTCTGATGATAGCAAACCTACTCAACATCTGTATGAAAAGTTTCCAGTTTTCTAACAATTTTCTTTTCAGTTACCCCCCAAAGCGCAAAGCATTATGTGGCATGTGGAAATAGAGAATGGGTTACTAACATTAATTTTGATTGATGCCAGATTGAATACTCACTTTCCAATTACTCTGTCCAGAAAATAAGGTGTTCTGAGATAGCTTTGTGTTCCAGTACACTGCTAAGTTGTCAAGACTAACAAGCTGACAATTAGGTTTAAAAAAACATCAAATACTTAATTAAAGCATGGTCAGCAGAAATATGATTGAAGAGGGGGAGGGGGGGCTCAGTTTATATTAATGTAGTCTACATGATTGTATACCTTATAAATAGTTGTTTCAGCTGCATCAACAATGCAGGTCTTCCATTCCTCATCAGTTGTCTGCAAATTAAAATATAGTTATAGAATACTGTCAAGGCCCCATGGATGTAAAAGGACATTATAAAACATAGCACTAACATAACGTGTGCTGTGATTGGTTAATTTGCATGTGTAAGTGTGCCACATTTCACAATGGACTTCACACTGACATGATCAAGAAGTGTGTGTGTGCCTGTGTATTGAGAATTTCATTAATATTTTTTCAAATATAAAATTATGCTGTTTTCAGCTCTGGCTATGTTATAAAAAAATTTTTCACACTTTATGATGCATCCATTTTAAAATGGATGCACTTGGGAGATTGCTTAAGCACTCAAGACTGAGCTAGAATTGCACTTGGCTTCACCTCGTGCAACTCTTGTGCCTCCCGTGTGAATCCATTTCATGATGGATGCAACTAAGCGTGGACCATTATTGACACTTAATTTTGTTAATCTATCATAAAAGTAAAATTGAAATGGTTCATGCTTTTAAAAGTAGCCTCCCAAGTGCATCCATTTCACAATGGATGCACATTATAAGCACGATCCATACACTGGTGTGCACTCTTCTTGATCACTTCAGCATGCTGAAATGGATGCATGCTCACACAATAATATGCAAATTAACCAATCACAGTGTGCATTCATATCATGCATAATTGTAATAAACATTACTTATCTCATAATTAGTGTAATTTTGAAAAACAGACAATTCCCATTATATGATCAATTTGATAACTAGCTAAGGCCCTTAGACTTAAATGAAAGCCAAAAGAACAAATCAATGGATGTGTACATCTGGTGAAATGAGAAAACAACTAACCTCTGCAGAAAGGTTGTTTAATGTGAAACCAAAGGCAAAAGGACTGTCTGATGTTACCTGATAGATAGGCAAAGTTAAAAACATCTCATTTAAATATTTAATGTTCATACAAAAGACACTAAAAAAAGAAATGTGCTCTTACAAGTAAACAGTGCACTTAAAAGTAAAATATAATATATGAAAACAAAAAAAGTGCTACACATACCTTGTCTTCATACCGAAAGTGAATATTTTGAACAGTAACCTAACAATTTATTAAGAAGCAAAGAATTGTATTGTCAGTAAGAAATTGCTAAAACATAGATCTAAATTCCCATTTTCTTCATTGCACAGTGGAAAAAATCGTATCCCCACAAAAAAAAAAAAAAAGTAAAAAAATCTAATTACCTTTAAATTTTTTACAACTTGAGCTATGAGTTTTTCCACAAATGATGGGTCAGCGCTGTCTTCATTTGTTGTTTTGCCTACATTGACAATAATGTACAAAGGATGATAAGTGAATTGTGAACAAGATAAATATTAACAGAGATCAGTAACCTTGATCAGGAAGTGTCACCTGTCCCTGTCTTGAATGAGAGTTAAAGGCAATAAAATAAAATAATAACTGGGATGCCTAATGGCAATACTAAGCATCTCCTTGCGAAGAATTGTATTTATGACATTTTGACATTATGATTAATATACCTCAGTGTCACAAAATGGAAAAGTTACGCAACTACCCCATCGGCAATTGCAGGCATTTAGAGCAGTAATTGTATGAGCTGGAAACATACAGTACTGACTTACAGCACATACACAGTTTGGTAGAGCAGATTCCGTATGACTGTGAAAAAGTTGCAGTAAGGAACTTCAAAATTCTAGAAAACATCATGGTCGCGGCAAGGCATGCTTACAGCACTGACCATGCCACAACTTTTTCACAGTCATATGAAATCTGCTCTATGCAGTAACAATGAAATGGCTTCCCATTGTTTTCATGTGAATCATCCTATCACAATGCTTAGTTATGGCTATGGTAAAGTATGCTACTGCTTCACTATGGCTACAGATTTGCCATGTCATTCTCCACTCACACGAAATCCATTCTATGATAGAGGTTGTCCTTATAAAACAAAGAAAATTATGACAGCTGCCAGATGTTATGAAACATAGATCAAAAGCTTGGGTATGGGTGGCTTAGGAGTCATGTGACACAGAATTAATATCTAGTATGCTATTTTCTAAAAATTATTTCCTTTTTTATTCTGAAATGCCAATTGTCTGGACTTCAGGAATTCCATTGAAAATATAGTTGTCTTAAAAACCTACCTGATGCATTGCCTTTTAGCTTGGCATTTTCTTCAATCTGCCTCAACCTTTTTCTTTTAATGCCCACTTCACTAGCTCTCACCTTTTCTTCATCATAAGGCTTGTCTATCACATGAAATTTCATTTATTAAAATTAAAGAGCATGAGCTGCATGTTGTGATGCATTGATGTCTGCAACCTATGCTTGCAATGAGGAAATAACATCATGTGTCTAGCTACCTTCACAAATGTTGCACACGATGTCACAAAAAGTAGCTGAAATGAGTTCTACTTTTACAGTGGATACATGATTTTGGGTCTTTCTGCATGTACTGAAAACTACTGTATTCTTGGTTAGGGTTCTTTGTATTGCAAGGTGTTGTTTAGGTCTGTGCTAATGTTTTCAGCTTTAATTTATTTCTTTTGAATTACACAATTTGTGCTATTGTTTTCAGCTTTTGTTTCTATTGAATTGCATTATCTGTGCAGTTGGTACATGCAGAAGGAACCATGATCTCTCCATTACATTGTTGCAGGCAATGATGCGTATTGTTTCTGAGCCTTTGACATTTAGATTATTAGATTGAATACATGTAATAACCCTGAATTAAATACACCTAATTAATGTTATTGGCACTAACAAAGATAAAATTCTCACCTTTGACAGGACCAGCAATCAAGTAAACATTTTTAATGGAAATGTAACAAGGGGATGAATATAAATTTGTCCAAGGAATTGAAAGAAAAATCTCTCCTGAAAAATTAGAAAATATAACTGAGTCTCTTTGCAATTGCATACTAGGCAGACAAATTTTGCATAGCTATATGCCACCCTGGGCTATCTGTGTTAGACCCCAGAACATTAGAGGGCTCACAACAGGTATGGCAGGATGCAGGATTTGAATTATTATGCCAAGCCAATTCTGGATGCTAGCTAAACACTGTGGAAGAAAATCGAACTTTAGGCACAATGAGGATTGCTTCAAGTAATTGGACCACTAGTGACTATAAAGTTGACAGAATTTTTTTGAAAACATTGGTGGGCTATTTCCAGAACCCTACATTAGAGACTCAATACATCAGTGAAGAGTGTGATTTTTTCCACAAAGTATTATGCTAAACATAGCTGGCAGGGGCAGATGGAGGATTTTTTTTAAGCTCAATGCACACAATTATGACCACTTTCAATGTATGTAACAATTCCTTTGTACATTTTTTTGGAAGAATGAGCTTTATGCCTTATTTGGAAAAAAAGAAACAACTTCTCATCAAAAAATGTCTCAGTTTAACACAAAAGGTTGTGTGTCACACAGTAAGGAGAATTTAGCCTCAAGATGACAAACAATTTTAACCCACAAAGTTTGATTTGCACCAGCAACAGGTATTAAAATCTGTTTGATGCAACATCACAGGTAACCCTATAAATTAGGCAAATGCTAGTGTCATTACTGGTATCACAGCCCAAGATACTAATGTAATAAGGCAAGCCTATAATAACAGATTTAAAGGAATAGAGTGGATTTCATATGAGCTGGAAAATAGTTTGTCAAATTCATAGCTGTACCATGGCAGTACTGAACTTTACTGTAGCCATAACTACCCATTGTGATTGGATAATACACAAGCAAACAATGGAAAACCTTGTATACTGCATACCATACCGTGTGCATGCTGTATGTTTCCCACTCATATGGAATCTGCTCTTGACTAATAATGTCTTTATGAAGCATGCCAAGTGGTAGCATGTGAATGAATGGATTTTTTTATGTTACTTTATACTGACCGACATATCCATAGTTGACTTCTACAGGAAGATCAAATTCACACTAAAAAATTTAAACATATTAATTAAAATTAAAATAACAGATTTAAAAGACAAACAGGAGTGGACTCAAGCACCAAAAGTAAATAATATTAAATCCATAATTGATTGTAAGTTGATCATCTTGGGAGGGTCAAGGTGGGGGAAGGGGTACAACTCCTGCACACCTCCCCTTGATCAGCACCTGACAAATACATGTAATAAGCCATGACAAGTATAACTACCCATAGCCAGGCCTCCCCCTCCCCCCACATGCACACACTCACTCACAAAACAAAACATCTGATTAAACAGTTCCATTTACCAGTGCATCCTCTTTTAGTTCCAGTGATTTCAAAAATGCTTGTCCTGAAATGAAAACATTAGAGATATATAATACCAGATAGGAAGTCAGTATTATATATTAGAGACTCGGCCTGAGGTCCTAAATGCACAGAATGAAAGCCATCTACAAAGACAGAGGGCAAAGTTTTTTTCTACCTAAAGACCAACCAGTAACATGTTTATTTATTTGTTTTTAATTCAGGTGCAAAATATATTTCTCTAGTTGGCTAGAGTGAGCAGTTTATAACCCAGGTCCATATTCTTATCCAGACCCAAGAATTAACCAATCATATGTTATATTGTGGCTACATTAGAAAGAAAAAGTCAAGTTGAAACAAAATGGGAAAAATGGAAAAAAGCAATTTGCATAAACATGAGAAACAAAAATCATATGCAATTTGGAAAACTAAATTGAGTAATTTAAGCCAATAATATTCATACATAATAAAGTTTTTCTTTGAAGGGATAATGAACTTATTAGTAAACCACTAGTTTTGAAACAAGGAGAATAGTCAAGGAAAAACATTTGTCATCTACACAATCTTGAATTATGAGCAAAAATTAAAAAAGAAAAACTTGACAAGGTAAAATAGATTGTGCAGATGCACCTGAAAAGCATTAATTGACATAGATTTTGATCAACTAACTGGAAGCTTTGGGTATGCATTCTGAGCAATGAAGAATTGAAAGCTAGTGGCTACTGTATCTACATGATTGATTGCACATGAATGCACACAAAAACCTCATGATTAATTTCTGTTAAAATACTTATAATCCTGGTTTAATGTATAATAGTACCATATAAAAGGAATTGGTTTCCCAGTGAATAGCTGAACGAGTGCTACAATTTTTCCCACAAAAAAAAAAAAACAAATTAAAATTTATTTTATTTGAAATCCTAGGTACTTAACTCAATTAAAGACTGTCGTCACATGACATGAAGGAGTATTATTCAAATCTCAAAACCCAAAACATTCAAATATTTTTTATATTTGGAAATTATGTCTACAAAAATTTTTAAACTCCTTGAGAGCAGAAAATAAGGAAAAATAAATATCTGGAGCTGAAGTAATTCAAGTAATTTTTTTAGAGAACAATGTAGCTAAACACAAACAAAACGCGTTTTATTTAAGCTTAAGTTGGCTTACAGTCCCAGCCATTAACCAATGTCAACTACTTCAACGTCTTTTATTTCAAATAAATACGACAAACCATAGTTGTAACACCGCATCCATAAGCACCCAAGGGAAGTTTTATTGTGTAAGGATTAAGGTATCATACTCTATATAAACATATCTTATTCCAGATGACCAAAAATTATGATTGCTTTATAACTTAATAGTGGTCTTACCGCTCAAAATTTCCAGCTCCAAGTTGGATGTGTCCAAGTCTTTGATGTATTTTCCAAGAACTTTGTTCAAAACTGATACAACTACTTGCTTGAAAATCATCTTTGGTGTCCAAGAGGTTGTCCAGAAGCTACTCTATACGTTTTCCTTTTTTTAATGAACATTTAAATTGGAAAATACGAAAGTGGAAATAACTTAAGTAAACGCCAATTTCTGTTTTATGACCATCGCAAAACATCATTCAGCGCTAACTCAAAAATGCTCAATTTTGAAGACTCCATAAAGTTTTGCGGAATAATCCGGAATCGTTTATAAACTACACTTATTCTCAAATATTAGATTCAATTTTTAACCAAAACTTTAACATATTTAGAGGAGAAAAAATGTTTTTTAGTATTGGATCTCGAGATAACATTGACAAGACCCTTGGCCTTGAGTTATCCTCTTCTTACAGCGATTTTGATTGGTTATTGTTGACTTTTTTGTTTACTTAGCCAATCACGATTGAGTTCCTATTTTTCTTGCGTTACAACACAGCAAAACATTTATTACTCGGGCTACCTGTGGTAGAGGTCTAGGTTTAGGTCCAGGGCAGAGGGGTTGAGGATTTCTTACTATCGTCGAGAATCTGCCATGAAAACGAGGCAAGCATGACGTAATGCACGAGTTGAAATGCATAGTCGATTGCTACGCGAAGGTTTGCTCTTAAGATCAAAGATAAGATAAGATCGCGCGTAACCAGGTTGTACATGTAATTAGAGCAGCTAAGCACCGGAAAGCGATTCATGATAACATCAGTAATCCTTCTAATTTGTGGAAGCTTCTCCGCGATGCCGCACCCTCCAAG
>WUAP02147800.1:0-11267 GCA_015163945.2 Stichodactyla helianthus | reverse complement strand
AATAAATCCCACAACTCTTTGTTTTCCGCACTTGACGTCAAATATATTCTTTGGAATTTTGTACAATGTCAATGCAACTGCAAGAATAAATTTGACGTCAAGTGCGGAAAACCTAGAGTTGTGGGATTTATTAGAAGGGTCTATACAGCTATCCACACTATTAATTTTTTCCCCGGGGGGGGGACTCCCGTATATCAGAGGGTGAGGGTGCTCGTTGGAAATTTTGAAAATGACTCCTAAAAGGTACCTGAGCCTCGTGCTGAGGGGGCGTAGCTAGCAACAAAGGATTTTTATCCCTTATGGTACCATATCTATTAAACAATCTTTTCCAAAATGTAATAGTAGTAAAGACAATAGCTTGAAAAAGCCTTCTACGTTTTGAAAACTTGAGCGGTATTTATCAGCAAATGCCCTAAAAGGTACCAACTTTAATGCTTTTGGAAAACGTCGATGAAAGCACCTTTTAAAGATTCATAGGAGCTCAGTTATCCTGTATTTGTGCATCTTCCGGGAATTCAGGGGTAAAATTCTGTCGGTTCGTTTTTTCGCTCCCGGCGATAGAATTTTTCCCCTAGCGGTTCCCGAGGATGCACACACATTTGAAGAAATCCCTCTGGTTATAATAAAAACCCACGTACCGACAAGCGTCCTGACAAAGTCACATCAATAACTTATAATCATACGAAACCTCACTCAAAAACCTCACTCACTCAATGACCAACCAAAGTATTGAAAGCTGGCATTTCGAATTCCCTTGTTATCCAAGCTTCTAAAATTCTCATTCGGATCTGAACGCGCCTCATACTGCAGGTAGGCGTTTTGCGCCTTCTTCAGAAGCATTCTATATGAAAAAGCCTTTAATGACTAGATCGGTCTATGGGGCTTTAATCACATGTTTATTCCCAAGAGAATGAAAATTTTTGTCCTTCACCGCGTGAACTTGTTCTGAAGTGTTTGAATGCGAGGCCACACGGGGATAATGTATTGTTTCAACCAACGTTATGGCCGTAGCGAGATTAAAACCCATTTGGGTTTAGCTTGCTGAAAGCTCGCGGATAGACTTAATGATACTGAAATTACACCGTAATAACTTCAAAATAATGAATCTGCCAGACCACTGTCTTTACGGTATATTGATATCAAGACAATTAACAAAAGATAAAAGACACATCGACTGCGAGACACGGATCGGGCACGAGCGGTTTTTACCGCTCACTGGCCACACTAATAAATTTTGTTGAATTCAATAGTCAAAGCATTTCAGCCATAAACACCGCAACTTTGAAACAAAGCATGAGTCATTAATCCAAGTCTAAAAATATCCAAGAAAAAAGGGATGACAAACAAGATATTAAATATATTTTTGTCATATTTAAGGAGTCGGAGAGCAGTTCACGATCGGAAGCTAGAAAAAAGGGGCCGTCGATACAAGCAGATGTGCGCGTGATGACAAGCAAAGAAAATAAACAAAGTAGGTCCTATGGCCCATAATATAAGCACCGTATGGCAAGTAGCCTGCGAAGCGCCCCCTAGGGGTAGGGGGATTAGAGAAAGTCCTCCTAAGCCCCTACCCCTGGAGGGCCGCTACGCATGCAGGTCATGTGGCAAGACACTCGTATCCATGCCGAGATAGTGGTAACTAACACTGGGGATGGGAATGATTTGACAGAGGATTATTCAAGGGGTCCTAGGGTGCCCTAGCTTGTGTCCTGCATATGAGGGAGAGATAAGAGGCGGCTGTCACAGGCTAAAGCGATCCTCCGCACAATGGAAACTCCTGGGAGCCCCCTGATAAAAGTCAACACTCTTGGTGATAAGAATTAACGGTAGTTTACCGTTGTATGTTGAATTGTACGTCCAAATGGTCGACCTTATTCATGGGGAACCTTGCTCGGCTCATTGCCTATCACTACGCTTCATTTTTACAGTTATGAAAATCTTTACTTAGAAAAAGACGAAAAGATGGAAAATATTGCTCATTTGTTTGATGTACTAAGTGATTATGCTGAAATAGTCAAAAGTCATAACTGCTATGCGTCCGTCCGTCCGCGTTTACTTGCTTGCTTGTTTGTTTTCGTTCCTTCGTTCGTTAGTTCGTGGGGATATTCCTTTAAGGTAATTCCCTTCGAAAAACTTTTGCCAATAACTTTGTCCTGAAACTTTGCATGGACATTAAATATGCAATGGACATTTAAAAACTGCAATAAAAAGAGGCGGTCACCATTCTCCTCAAATATATCAATTTATATTTTATTTTCTTCCTATAGTTTCATTCCGAATACTTTGTCCCTAGATAAGCGTTGCATTGCAGCATTCAATAGAAAGCTAGGTCAAGGCATCACTACAAGCAGTATCCCTAACTATATATGGTATAACACACAACTACGGTCATAACCCCGCCTTTGGCGGATTACGTCTCAGCTTTGTGTTTCGAAATCCGTCAAATTCTCTCCAATCCATAACAGACGTGACTGACATAGAAGTAACGTTATTGTTGTTACCAAGGTTACAGCATCCGTGAATCTGGAAAATGTTGTGACGTATTTCCGGATACAATGACCAAAACCCACTGAAAAAGCCAAAACATTTGACTTCACAAAAATTCTTGCTATGAAATTAAAAATGAGAAAACTTGCATATTTTTTGACCCGGAAGTCACTTTTTCGTACGGGTGACGTCACACACATTCTTGAAAGAGCTCACTCAGAGCTCATTCGTACAACTCGTAATTCAAAGATCGATATAGAAATGGCAGGAAATATACGTGCGCGCGCGTGGTAAACCTCGAAGCGTCCCTAACGGCAGGGCCTTGTATAAAGGGCGAGTTTGTGAATACCAGTTGGAATGTTGAATGGGTTTTGATTGATCCGAAAGGTCGATCAAGATACGTAGGGCAGACCCAAGCAAGCCACGAATCGTGACAAGCTAGCGCTTTCATTTAAGCGAAATTTTTAAATGAGTGAACGAACGTCTTTCTTCACGCTTCCTCACATATCCTGATTTCCCAGCTTCAAGTGACAACTTAAAAAGCGTGCTCTTTTGTCCGTTTACGCAAACGAGCGGACGTTTATCTCGTGTCGTTCAAATGGAAAGGAATCACGTGACCAGTTACAAAAAACTCCCATTCAGAGTGGTTACTTCAATTTTTGCCGAATGCTATTCTTTGAGCGTGATGACCTACCCTGCAAATAATATTTGAACTTTGACCAACTGCAACAGCATTCCAGGGGTCCGCATTTGGTTTTTCGCTTTACTAATTTCATAAACAGGTTAGGAAAGACGTATTAAATCAACCCTTGGATTCAAACAGTGTTTAAAATGATGATCATCGTTCATAAACAAAGGTTATACGATTAGTACGTGCAAGAGATGCTTTTAAAAATATGTTTATATATTAATTCCGTTTGGATTCCGACTCAGGCTTGTATATTAGTAATACTGGAATAAATTACGTGGTTAGCAGTGGGCGAGCACAACTGTTTGCACAAATTCATCATAAGCTGTTCAATATTGATGGTCTTACAGTGAGTAAAAGACTCGTGCTGCTTTGTATCGTTCGTGAATCTTAGCTAATCATTAATGTTTTTTGAATGAAATGACTGAGATAGAGTGAATTTATTCACACTATTAAGATCTATTTAGGTGATGTCATCTAAAATAGTAAATGCGTGCCAAAGTAACGGTCTTGCAAATCGGAGGGGTTTACTTAACCAGAGAATGTGTGAAAATGACAGTCGATTGTATCATCTTTTCCCCCCTGAACTCAGTAACCGTTTACTCGTAGATTCAAATTCGTTTTACCCCACCTAAGATAGTAAATAGCTTATCTAATTTAGATGACTTCACCTATTCAACAGTATGACTAACATATATATTACCACTCTGAAGCCGTCGGGAATAAAAGATGCTATCTACAAGACTGTTCTGATGGTATGTATCGCATGGCAGACATTTCCTCCTGTTATAATTATTTACTATGTGAAATTCAAGAGTTCAAACAAAAAAGCTTATTTCATCAGTTGTTGCTTTCATTCGTTGAGTTTTAAGATAGAGAGAAATAAACTGTGACGAGGAATGCTCTGAGATAAAAATAGAAAGTTATATTTTCATCTCGTCTCCTGTTTTCTTTCTTCTTTGTTTTTAGCTTGATCCGAAAACAAATAACCGCAATACCATCAATTAAAAAATAAATAGATAAATAAATAAATAAATGACTTTCAAAAATCTAGTGTAGTGTAGTGTAGTGCTCGTGGCATGCAGTGGGTCATCTAAAAACGACTGGGCTGTGATCGTTATACTCCGACTTCAATCAGTTTTCCAAGCGCTTTGAATGCAGAATCCAAATTTGCAAGACCTTTACTTGAAATGGCAGGAACGGAGTCGTTTAGATGATGAACCTTCCTCAATGGCGTATCTAGGGGGAGGGTGTTCGGGATGTACACACACACTCCATATGCCCTCCACCCCACCAGGACAGAAAAGTGCCCTTTGGAGCTCCATTATGCGCCCTTTTTACTCTTTAATACTATAAATACTACCAGTGGACCCTTCCCTCATTGACAAGGAAAGCCGATTGGTTGTAATCACTGACCAACAAACTTATTCTAACTTATTTTCTTTCCATTTCCATTCTGATGAAGGCTGTTGAAAACAGCCGAAACGTCAAGTTTAAATTAAAAAGTCAGAGAAAAACAAGAATTGTTATCTCAAACTTATTGTACAGCCTTAATAGTCGACAATATGCATCTCAGCGGTCGTCTGTCCGTGACCGAACCTCCAGTCCTCTCAGAGGACAAAAATAGCTCCAAGTCAGCAGACAAAACCTTTTAATTTGAGGAATTAAGGACTTGATTAGCCGCTTATCTTTTTATAAACACATAAAAGGAGACAAAATATGCGTACAGGCGAGGCGACTAGCTTGAAGTTTTCCTCTAGAATGATATAGAGTATGGGAGAAACTAATGGTGTCGAAGTAACTAAAGGCTGTCGGTTCGAGATTCGAGGTCTGAAATCTGAGACTGAGAGGAATTAAGGAGACGAGCTGTGAATTTATTTTTAAATTAAGTTTTATTTTCAAATTAAATTATATCTTTTAGTAGTTTGCAATCAGTAAATAGCTAAATACGACACCATCTTTGAGCGATGACCTGCGCTGGCGAATTGTCTGGCTCAGATTTTAGATTTCAGATCGCCGGCGGACAACCTTTTTGGATATCAAGGTAAACATACTATATCTTTTAATGGATTTAAAATTATTTTTTTAGGCATCCGGGTACTTAGTGTACATCTAATGCGGTAATAGGCCGTTGGCATGATGGCGTAGTTTACCCATTTACCAAAATGCTATGAGTGGCTTCTGTTGTCAGGCAAATGTTACCCGAATTGTATCTTTATTCTCAGAAGAGTAGAAAAATCTGAATAACAAAGAATTTTGACAAAGCATTCTAGTAGTGGTAGTAAAACTATGACGTAATCACGGCACGTGCAATGTTAACTCGTGGTAATGTAAAGCAATAAAAGCCTTTATTTGGTTTCACTGATGGAACAAAACGATACCAGAACGAAACGTAACCTCTGAACCTTTGGGTCTGCGAGGAATGGCGGTTTGTTCGGTATTAAGTTGGTACAAGAGATAGTCTACCAATTGATGACGCGGACTCACTGATAGGATTTGGCTGAGTGACACGACATAGAAAGCTCAAGAAGGAGATTTGACAGAGATGACAGAGTTTCCGCATTGCCTTTTCTAAACTAGAGGCAAGAGTACCTGGCTATCAGATATCTTTTGTATGTCACGCATGTGTCATTAGGTCAGAAAGCTGCCAGTAACACCTCAGCCAATCAACCGCTCTACAGTTTTACAACCAAGTTCCTAGTTTGCGATCCCAAAGTTAATTGATTACCCCAAGACTAATTAGATGTGTGTTTAGACTTTTTACGGCTCATGAGCTCCCAGCTAAGACTTGAATCATCTACATGCTAAGGCACTAGAGCGTTGTGTTTACAAAAATCCCTAAACAAAAGCAACAGTACGGTGTCCTCATCGAGTGTAATGGTTAATTAAAAACCATGTCATGTCAACAGGAGCCTTTCATTAGAAATTAGAAATTCGATGAAGAGCTATATTTGGATGTCCACCGACCACATCATCCAATCTACACGGCTAAAACCAAGCTGTATTTCTCGAACATTTTCTATTCAAGAACGAATATTATTCCTTTGGCCCTTGTAATAGGATTAGATCAAGGATATATTGAATGTTGATCACTACGCTCGCGAACGTACCATTCCACACAATCAGCGGCTTTAGCGACAAGTTGTAGGAGTTGAACGATTTGTTGGTACTTAGTCTTTTGTGTCATTAGCCTAAGAGTACTGCGCTTTTACCAACAGATGTGACACCAGAAGAATTTTTTGTGTTATTTCCGCCTTCGACCGAAGTGATGTTTACGAAATATGCTCGAAGCAAGACAGGCCAAGTGAATGTGTGTACTTGAACCTGATCTACGCGATGCGGCAGAGGGAGTGTTGGTGACATAAGGCGAACAAGCAAACGCATTTCCAAGGATAATATTAAAGAAGGTATGCTAAAGTTGTTTGCATGCCGCTCAGATACCTCATCGATCGACGACGAGAAAGATTACAGCAAGGTTGACTTCGAAAGGCATCGACCAACGTACAAAGTGAGATATCTTGGATGTGAAGAACTGTACAAACCAGACTTAACCCAAATGTGTGAAACTGTTGATGATATTTACACAAGGCAGAGAAGTCGATTTAAAAAATTAACTCGCTGTTCATTGGTAATTACCAAGGAAGCTCTCATTTTACGAGATCCTGACAAAACAGAAGACGAGGAGAGGGGTTTTTGTTTGAAGCGAATTCTTTATTGCGGTGTTTATGGCCGACATCAGAAGTTGTTCTTCTACAATTATCAGTTTGGTTTGAAAGGAGATTTAGTGAATTGTCATGCTTTGCTGTGCGATACCAAAGAAGATGCCAAAAGCCTCGCAAAAGTTATTTCTAAAGCGTTCAGAATCGCTGCTCAAAAGGCTCACCAGGAAGACCTCGAAAACCGAAAACTACATGCTAGAGGTCTAAGCCAAAGTAGTTTATCAGAGCATAAAAAATACTACGATTTAAAAAATTCACGCGGGACGTTAATATCCGCTAGTGAAGAATTCAGACCCAAGGGAAAGGACGAAAAGGATTCTCGAACAGGTAGAAGTTACGGGATACACGACTTGGAGATTACGGACTCGTCTAGGGATGACACAAGTATGAGCTCTTTCAATGCTGAAATACGAGATATTATGGAGACTTCTTCTATCACAAACTTCGACGAAATAGAGGAAGAGGCTTCGAGTGTTGTCGAACGAGTTCAAGTAGACAGAGGAGCTGAGTATAGCGAAGAGAACTCGAGCCACAAAGATGAGATAAATACTACGGATTTTTCATTTAATGTCGAAGATATTGATCACTGGTCACTGGTCGAGAACTTGTATTCCACGGATGTGTAAACACTTTACTTGTAATGTGTTATTGATTTAGCCGTCTCAAGTTTATTTTGATATGAAATCCAGCGAAAGCTAATTGAGAACCAAGTGTCGATTCCTTGGAAGGTGTTTGCGAACAATCCACGGCCTAAGTGAATTCTACTTATTTCTTTTCTATGAAATAATAGAGGCAATCAACAAATATCAGGGCCGCCCCAAATTGTCACGCTACTGCTATCGCGGAATAATGGATCGAGGTACGGCAACACATCACATAGCATTTAATCCATAGGAAATCCTTCGTACTTGAGTTTCAATCTACATACACTTTGAAAAGGTTTTACTCGAGACATCCAGAATCTGGTGTTGACGAAATTAAACCAGTATGAAGGATTCAAAAAGGTGTTTTGGTGTTTTAAGTATCGCGAATTCATGTCGTTCCAACACAACACCGATCTCAACAAGAACTTCTCGATCAAACCCGAATTGTCTTTGAAACAAATACCTTCAAAATTCAACTACATGTTACTCCATAATGGATTTATTTTCGTCTTTGTTGGACTTTTTTTTCTTTTCTGCTTGACATTTGGGGATTATATGTGGAAAGTATTTGTGTTATTTAGGATCTAAAGTATAAAATAACTGCATAACCCTTTCGTATTGATGTTCTTGCTTATAATATGACACGAAGAATGTGTCGCTTAGGTTCAACTATGCTTCGAGTACTGAACTTTCTGAAGCGCCGAATAAGATTTAAATGGATATTCTGAGCATAGAATCATGAAACTGCGGAACAAACCCGTCTAAATAGAGAAGTTTTGATACTAAATGTGAAAATGGATTGTAAAAGGTCAACCGGGTGAACCTCGGAGTCAGCGCGCGTGACTTAGCGATGGATTCAACGAGTCCATCATTTCATGGCTTTTGACCACAGGAATTTCAGACTTCAAACCATAAACCATGAGGATTCTTAATCCATATGCTGGTTGCGTATTCAGGAAAGTATTTACAGAATCAACAAATGTGTATACATTTTCCTTCACTTTGCCAGTTAATTGAATTAAAACGTAGACACTTCCACTACGTCAAACAGTCCTTTGTTGTATTAAAGCCAAAATATTAATAACAAGTTCTATTAAATTAGTTCCAAATATTCACATTGTTACGTTTACTTTGAATTCTACCGTCTTAATGAATTAAACGGAAGGAAAGCGTCGTTTATTATTTGACTGAAGATCATATCTTTTGTGTTGATTAAAAGTTTGCTTTGAGTTGAGTTACAAATTACCTAAATATGTTTATATTAATTATATAGTTAAATTTCTATTAGTTACGTTAATATAACTTTATTGATATTCATTCAAGCCAAATTTTGTTTTAAGAGAAATATCAATGAACTAACATCTTGTCAAGCAGAGAGCAAAGTTTTTTTAGCAAAATACGTGATAGAGCGGAACTTTATCTTGTACTTATTCAGTCCTGTTTTTAATTTAGATGAACTTTTTCCGTTTGACCGTTATCATTTTAGTGAGTTATTTCGGCCTTATCGATAAATAAAGCTGTGAAGATTTCAAGAACAAACAAAACAAGAATCTTTTTGAAACAGTCGAAGAAAAAACTCCGTTTCGATCAAGCTTCAAATTAAACCGCAAAACTATGTTTTTCGTGACAAGACATGAACAAGTATGAACTTTATTCAAAAGAAAAGTTATCCGGGATTTCTTTTAGAGGTGATGCATTATTTATGTTCAGGACTCGAGCACCAAAATAAAAATAAAAATAACATTAAATCCATAATTTGAGGGGGGTTGCGCACTCCCTGCACCATCCCCCTGGATTCGCCCCTGCAGGTATACAAGTAAGACAGATTTTAGCGATTCTCGACACGTAAAGCCGGGTAGCATAAGCAACATACGCAGACTCAGTAGTGTACTGCTCATTAACAGTGCTTGTCTTTTCTCACACCTCGGTGATCAATGCAATACTGAGTCTGCGTATGTTGCTTATGCTTATGCTTATGTCGCCAGTGAGGACCAGGCTTTTAAGAGTGGGAAACGTAACAGTACTGACTTGCTGCACGTACGAAGTACGGTATGCACTACCACTGAAATGGCTTCCCATTGTTTTTAGTAGGAATCATCCAATCACAACGCACAGGACCGGTTACGGTACGGCTACGAATTCGGCGAATCGTTCCCCATTCATACGAAATCCGCTCTAACATACAGCAACAAATAGTTAATTCTGCTTGGTAATAAACCACACTTAGATTGATAGTCTCCTTATGAACTTGAGGATTTTAAGATGACAACATTTCACTTTCTAAAATTACTAATTTTTAAGAGTTCTTTCAAATAGTGTAAGCTGTTTTAACGAAGAAGATTATTATTTACGGCAACATTAGTAATCTCTGTTATGAAAAAGGTCTATTTATGCGGATCATGTTGGACAAAGTGCTTATGCAAAAAATCCAGTACAGCTATTTAAAAAAACGTTGAATACTGAAGAAGGCGTACTGAATAGTGCATTCCAAGACCGAAATGCATTGGCATTCTCAAAGAAAATGGTTCGTGCTTCCTTTTGTCGTGGGTGTCTAAAACATGCAGGTAAATCTTGAAAGAATTGTTTGACTTTGTCTGGCAATCCACTTGTAACCGACGTTCACGTGGACTCCAAAACATACAAGAACAACAATGCATTGCGGTCTTATAATACATTATTCAGTATGCAGAATTCAGTATTCAACTTTTTGAAATGGCTGTATCATGCATAGACATTGTCAAAATGGTCAATTGTGTGCTTGAAATTCAAATGAATAGATTAGTGTACACGGGTCGGTTCAGCCGATTCTGACGAAAACATCTTCCAACTAGCTTATTAATCTTCTTTTTTTCAATTCTGGTTGTATGTACGATTCACAGAATACGGCGATGAACTGTCTTTATTCCACATCAGCCTTATGAGGCTGCGTTTTAATTAACCTGCATTAATTTCTTTGATTAATGTACGTTTCTTGGTTTGTTTTACCTTTGTTTACGTATGCTCACCAGGTTTCACACCGATCTCAATTGATATAATCTAATTTGTAAATCCCTAGAAATATTAGAGCGGGCGTACGGACTAAATCAAAACACTGAATTAAACACTTACACTAACTCAGGTACACACAAGACACTTACCACGTTGATGAGCTACGTACGTTGAATTGAATAACACGATAACACTGTGAACCCACACATAAGTTTTTTCAAGATGTCAATACAACGCTACGATACGAAGCACGAGATTCACACATTCGCGCGCAAGGCATCACGGTACAAACGGAACATCATGGACACACGGATACACGGATTACGTATTGCTGAGGATTGGTCTCAACACTGGTTTAAGAGCTATAGACCTTTCCCGAATTCGCTTTAGTGACCACGAAATAATGATTCCAAATCGAGGTTGGGCTTGATACGATACAGTAAATGTACGTTAACATCACTGCAGCCACGAATTGATACCGCTGTTTTGAGTATTTTTACTCGGAATTTAGCTTCTTTTCCCAAATAAAAAGCACGTCATTTCAGGAAAGGTGTTATGCTAGCTCTTTAGGCTTAGCAGGAGGAGCAGGAGGAGCAGGAGGAGGAGGAGCAGGAGGAGGAGGAGGAGGAGGAGCAGGAGGAGGAGGAGGAGGAGCAGGAGGAGCAGGAGGAGGAGGAGGAGGAGGAGGAGGAGGAGGAGGAGGAGGAGGAGGAGGAGGAGGAGGAGGAGGAGGAGGAGGAG